>PVIR01025441.1:0-24863 GCA_004026965.1 Petromus typicus | reverse complement strand
AGACAGAGGACTAACACCTAGAATACAGAAACAACTCAAAAAATCAGACGCCCCTCAAATATAAAGACTCAGCCCAAAACTTGGCATCTGAAATGAACAGACACTTCTCAGTTTAAAAAGTACAAACAGCAAATAAATACATGAAAAAGTTTTCAATATCACTGGCCATTCGAGAAATGTAAATTAAAACATTAGTCTTCCATCTCACCCCAGAAAAAAAATGGCTACCAACATGAAATCAATCAATAACAAATGCTGGCAAAGCTGTGGAGAGAAAGCAACTCTTCTTCAATACTAGTGGGAATATAAACTGACACAAGCGCTATGGAAATAAGTATGGAGATTCCTCAAAAATCAAAATGGAGGGGCCGGGGAGTTAGCTCAGTGGTTCCGGCGCCTGTCTTGCAAGCGCAAGGACCCGGGTTCGATTCCCCGGTAACCACATAACAATACTGGGTGTGGAGACCCACACCCAGCAGCAACCAGTACCACATACCACAGCGCCAGGCGTGGTGGCTCACACCTGTAATCCCAGCACTCGGGAGGCAGAGGCAGGAGGATTGTGATGTGAGTTTGAGGCTGAGCTGAGGGCCAGCCTGAACCACAAAGCGAGACCCTGTCTCAAAAAACCTAAAAAAAAAAAAAAAAAATCAAAATGGAAACTCTATTTGGCCCAGCTATTCACCTACTATGTATTTTCTCAAAGGAGTTAAAAAATATCTTACTACAGTGAAGTATGTATACCCAGTAAAATCCACACTGGCTAAATCTTGGCAATAGCCTATATGCTCATAAACAGAAGAATGGATAAGTAAAACGAGGTATTTAGAAACAGTGAAGTACTACTTTTCAATAAAGAAAGATAACCTTGAGGCATTTTTAGGAAAATGGGTGCATTTTGAGAACATAATGTTAAGTAAATCAGACACACAAGCTTGAACATCACATGGTTTTTCTTATATGAAAAAGTTAATATCTAAAGTATGAAATAAAAGACAGATAACAGGAAAAGAGATGAAAAGGTTATTGAATTCTAAGTATGTTCCTGCTGTCTGTTTCACTCCAAAGTGGTATGAGAGCTCACTTTGCAAGATTTCCAATTCTTTGAACATGTTAAACTCTGTATTGTTCTTATGAGCATAATCTCTCAAATAAAAATATTAATTTCTAGATGAGGAAAATCTATGTAGATAAGAGTAGCTCAGTAGTTGTTTGGATTTAGGGGAGAAGGCTTGGGAAACAGTGGTTAGTGGGTTGAGTGTCTTGCTTTGGGTTAACAAAAATGATCTAACTTTGATTGTGGCCATGCTTGTACAACTTTTTCAATTCACTAAAACCTACTGAATCATACACTAAGTTTGTAAATTGTATGGTATGCTCATTTTAGTTCAATAAAACTTTTATTTTTAAATTAAAACAGAAAGACGGTCACCAGCAGCAGCTGGTGATACAGTGATACAGAATGAGTGACAACACTTGCTTACTCATGTGACATATTTAACTTGCTTGGTGAACTCAATCTGTCACTTTAGGGGAGAATGACAACTGTGTGTGAGTTAGCAGATAACATGGATTCATTCAAAGCCAAGCTGGGATTAAGGGGATGATGAGTGAAAATTCGATCTTTGACCTTTCAAGATTAGTAGAGATTTTTGCAAGAGATTAAGCCAGAACCTTCTTTTTCCAGCTGGTGTCTATCACCTATCTCAACTCTCAAAAGGTGTGAGCATTACTTCCTGACCACAACAGTGTCCTGAGCTGGAAAAGAATAGATCTGTGATCCACTTGTGAATACACCAGGTGAATCAACTTGCTTGGCATTAGAAGAGGACTAATTGTATGAGATCACAAATGATAGAAGCCTTAAACATCCTGTCTTTGGGAAGCAGAGTATACTGGAGTAACAGAAACCAAAACAAAATCACAGAACAGACATGAGCAATACAATTCCAATGCTGCTGTCTCCCATCACCCTCCAGCTGGGACCATCTAGATGCAGGAAAATAATCTCAGGGCTCCTACTTATTCTGTATTATGGTGGATTGTATAATTATTTCATTATATTACAATGCAATAATAATATAAATAAAATATACAATAAATGCAATGTGCTTGAATCATCCCAGAATAACTATCACCCACTCTGCCCAGTCTGTAGAAAAATTGTCTTCCATGAAACTAGTCCCTGGTGCCAAAATAAGGTTGGGGACAGCAGTTTTAGAAGTATCAGAAAAGAGAGCTGAGATTCTCAGTGCATATCCAAGGCTTACACTCACAGGATCATGACCAAGAATTGTGCTAAGTTTGTAACCAGGACCAAGGCTCAATTAGTGTTCAAGAGTGGGTCTCACCCTATGACTAAAGGCCTGGTAAACCAAGGCCTCTGTGGCAAGATCAGTGCCCAGGGTGTAGCTAAGATCAAGGCTCACACTAGAGCTCAGGACACAACCTCATGTTCCAGCAGGGTCAGGGCTCAGCTTGTGACTGGAGAATCAACGTTACCAAGAGTGGCACCATCCCACCCCCTCGCTGAGCTCCAGTGCCTGTGTGTGCCACAAGGCAGTGATGTGAAGGGGAGATCCGGAAACACCTGCTGTCTCTTCTGACGACAAACCATGCTTGTTTTGCCTGATTGTTTCTCTCTTTTCCCTAACTCTCAACCCAGCCAGGCAGCAGGGAAGGTGTAATTAAAAATCAGGTTTGTTAACACGAACACAACGTACATAATATTTAAAACATCCAAGCGCCTTTAACTCGCTACCAACGTGCACTTGCTCATTAAGCAGGATTTTTTTTTTTATGGCAGCAACACTGCAAATAGCTCTTATTAAAATGCTCAAAACACCATCTGGTCCTTCACTGAGACTCTGAAGTGTGGCGGAGGTGGCCCAGCGCGCCTGCAGACCCGGAGATTCCCAAAGCAGCGGCAGGCCGGCTTTCCTACCCGACTCTCCGAGGACTCCAGGGCGTCAGTCTATTTCCCCTTCTCCTTACCTCACATCATCCCCACACCACCCCCATTTTACAGGTGAAGACACAGAGGCTATGTTAGGAGGCCCTGGCCCAGAATCACTGGCTAAGGAGAGGCCTAGTTTGAATCTGAGTCTCTCTGGTGGGAAGAGAGGGCTCTCGAGAGACAGGAGCACAGGGATAAGAGGAGGAAGTACAGGACACTTCAGCAGTAGAGGCAGCTGGAGCTGGGGCAGGGAAGGGAGAGCCTGGGCCGTCCCTGCCTCCCTGACCCAGGAGATTCGTCAAAAGACACCAACCATCCTGGGCTGGGGCAGGAGTCCATGGTCAGTCCAGAGACTGGGAAATCACCCTGAAACTGTAGTGAATCCTCCAAGGTCCACTCTCAGTGCTCTGGGTGGTGCTACCAGGACCACTGGGGACCAGGTGGTACCCCAGGGACGCAGCTGCGCCCCAACACAGGCCCAGCAGCTAGAGGAGTAGAGCACAGCCAGTTGTGTGGGCTGGAAAGGATACCCTGCGTCTCTCCACTGCCCCAGGCCCCCTTCCTCCACTCCTCTTCCCCCACCTGCCAACTCCTCGCCCTCCTCAGGCACGGAGCAGGCACCAGGCCCCCAGCCCCATGGCAGGCAGACCCAGTGACAGGGAGAAGGACCCGCTCACGCTTTTACAGGCAGAGGGACAGCCCGATGCCTGGCAGCCAGCACCTGCCCACACCTGCAGCACACATCACAGATCAGTCAGCGCAGGCCTCAGGTCGAGCTGGATCTCCCTCCAGGATCCTTCTGCAAGGTCCTAGAAGAAGCCCCCGCTCACCAAGCAGTGCCAGTTGGCAGTGTGACACCTGTCTTCCACTTGCCCAGTGACAGGGTGGAAGCGAATGCAGCCACTGCCCACCTATGCTTTATGTCCAGAAAGTGTCCTGCTTCCGGCCCTGAGCCACTGTGCCACGGGAATAAATGGACAGTGGCAGTAGCCAGGGACAGGTTTAGGGACCATAAATTGGTGCAGGTGTGTTTGGGGTGCTTCCTGGAGGGAGTATAAGTGTGAAGACAGTGGATAGGAAACTAACCAGAGAAAGGGGGGAAGGGCGGGAAAAGAGCGGGAGGAGGGTGGGGAGCTGAAGAACCAGATCGGTTAGCTGCACAGAGCGACCTCTGTGAGGCTGGCAGGGAAGTCCTCCAAGCAGGACTGCTCTGCTCTGGCTTGGAGCCACACGGGAGCTCTGACACTGTGGCCAGGAGGGTGCCATAGGGGGAAGATGGGCCACAGCACAGAATTGCAGGGAGACCAGCCACGGAAGGCACAAAGTCTGGAGGTGTCTCCCAGCAGCATGTCAGCTGGTCCAGGGGCACTGAAGCCCCATCTGTGTCTCCGTGTGGTCTTGGGACCTGTGGACATAGATCAGAAATGAAAGTCCAGACACCCAGCACAACTCCAGCTGAGCTACTCTCAATTCAGAGACTTCCAGCAAGTCCTCAGAACTCTCCTACCCTGAATTTCTTCCTCATAAAAAAAAAAAAAAAGCTTCCAAGCGCTGCCAGGGCAGAACAGGCAGGCACAAGGCAGGCCTTCCAAAATTGCAAGTCTTTTCTATTCTTATATACCCAAATCACAGTGAGCAGATAGCCGCAGACACAAACACACACACACACACACACACACACACACAAGAACACACAAGTAGGCATGAGTGTACACAGCACAAGCAAACCATGCACACACATAGCAAAGCATGTGTGCACATACGCGCGCAAAGTGCTTGGGACACCATACTTCCTCAGTTCCAGGGCCCTGTGTGTGGTGACTTCAGTCTGTATTAGCAGGCACCAGGCATGAGACTCTAACAGCAAGAAGACAATACCCACAATTCCAGTTAACAAACTAGTTCAAGAAGCACTCAGATAAACACAGAAACCTGAGGAAAGTGGGAGAAGCCCCTCTCTTCCTCCCCCACCTGGTCCTCTGAGGGGAGGTAGCCCCAGAGCTCACAAACCTAGGCAAAACCCCTGGGCGCTTGTGTTCTCCCCACTGAACCCAGGGAAGCCCAGGGCCCTGGCCCCCAGCTCTGGATCCACTGAGGCCCGCTCCGTGCCAGCTGCAGGCTGAGGTCTGGCACTGCAGGCTGGGAATGCGTGGGCTCCCTTCTCTACAGCCCTCCCCAGCGGTAAGTGGCAGTGTTCAGAAAGTGTCAACTTCTTCCCAGCTGTTGTTGCCAAAAAAAGGAAAGAAGAACAAAACCCTCATGGTTTCAAGGAAACTCACAACAACTTTAGAAAACCTCCAGAACATGATAGATGTGCTCATTTGTCTGAATATGCAGCGAAGGCCGGGGGCCTCAATTTTGTCACATGCATTTTGGAACCGCTGGAAGAGGGCCAGCCCGGGGACCTGTTGGGGTCTGGCGTTGTTCCTCCTCAGGCCACTCCAGGCTTCCTGGAAGGAACCATCCTTTATTTCTCTTTATTCCCAGGAATAATGGCTCTTGACATAAACGACTCCCGCTAGCAATTAGCCATGATTAATGTAGAAGCCGACTGCAGGAGCGGAGGAAGTCGTGCGCGAGGGGCGGGTAACATTCACATATTCACAGCTTGGAAGAATGTACTGTAGTTTCGTGGAGGTGGAGAGGGGACTTCCTGGGGCTTTGTCCAACCCTTTGGGCCTGGGCAAAGGCCATGTGACAGACGGCAGGCCTGGGTCAAAGCACTGAGGCTCCCAGAAGCTCTTTGCCAGTCCCAGATACAGGCGTGAGCATGTGGGGTGGGTGAGTCCTCCACAGATGAGGAGGTCCAGGGGCCCCCAAGCTTGAGCCTGGACCTTGGCTGAGCATGGACGATGTACATCCCGTAACTCATACGACCGTCCTCCTGGAGACACCCGTTATCCCACATCCACACTTCACAGAGAGGAAGTGGCAACTTGAGAATTTCAACAGGACACAGAGAAGTCATCAGGGGCCAGAGGCTGGAACCAGAAACTACTGTCACTACTGTGTCTCTGTTTCCATACCTGAAAGTAGGGAACTAGCAGGACCCACCTGGGCTGGGCCTGCAGCATTCTCATACACACATATCCATTCTCCCCTTTCTCCTGGAGCCTGGGGGTCCCAGAGCTCACCTGGACACCAAAATGCTATCTAAGCCTCCTCGATGCCCCCCCAGTTGTTATGATCACCCTTCCCTGGCACCCATCTGTTCCCTAGATTCCTGATCCTCTCCCGAGGCTCAAGAAAAAATAGGACACTGGGTTGTCAGCTTCTCTTCTTAATTCAATTTCAGGGCTCGTTAGTGCTCAGTAATTAAAGGGCCAAGGGAGCACTCATCGCCACAGAAACAGCACAGGCATCGTGTTGGGAACAGGCTTGGCAGCCACTGCCGGGCACAGCCCCCACCAGAAGAGGAGACCCACTCCTTTCAGGCAAGCCCATTTCACAGATGAGCAGCCTGAGGCCTGCCAGGACCAGCACCCCCAAGGGCACCTTTCCTGCAGTCGCTCCAGCACCGCTGCACCAGCACACAGGTCCTGCTTCCTCTATGATCCTATATCCCAGTGTGCCCCGTGGGAGGGCTCCTCCGCTGCCCCAGACCATAGCAACACCAGCCACCATGGTCAGCACCAACCTGCGGCATCTTTGACCTGGTCTCCATCTGGGTCCACATCTAACCTAAGATAACCCCGCTGGCTTCTCCTTCCAAAAGAGCACTGAAGTGATTCCCTTCTGCCCCATCTCTGGCACCAAGACACCACCCACTGGATCACCAACTCCGCTTCCCTGGATAATCACAACAGCCCCAAACACCTCCCACTTCTGCCCCCATTCCTGTGCATCACAGCAAAAGCATCCCTCCAGATAAGTGGCTCTCCTCAGGGCCTAAGGAATCTGAAACCTATCTTCTTAATTTTAATGTCACAAATGATATGGGTCTGTGTTTCCTGCCTAGGAGGGAAATTTCTCCAACCTCTCAGGTCCGGAAGTCCCCAGAGTAGGGGGAAGGGCTAGGATGAGAAAAAATGGGAGTTGGGGCTGGGATCCCCCTCAAGATGCATGTTGTAATGCTCTGACCATCCCCCAGCCCAGGCCCAAGTCCGTCAGTCAGGCCTAGGCCCATGGAAGCTGCACGAGCCCTGGGCTCCCCAGTGACACTATGGCCACTCCAGCGGTGGCCATGGTGGCTGGTGTTGCTATGGTCTTCCTATGGCCATCTCCAGGGCTGCAGGCTCCAAGCTGAGTCCTCGGAAACTATCTATAGAAGGAAGGTGGGGCCCAGGGACAGGAGGAGAGGAGCCACTCCAGCTCACTGCTCAGGTGTGTCACATGTGCACACATCCCTGAAACAGGTCACGGATGAGGAAACAAGATACAGGAAAGGAAGTCTGTCTACCAAAGACACACACCCACTCCAGTGGTGTTATGCAGTGTGGGAAGGACCCTACGGCCTCAGGGATGTCCCTGTAGCCCCATCCAGGCCAAGAACAGGACTGGGGAAGAGGAGCTACCTCCTAAAGCACTGATGGTCACTGTGGAGATGGACAGGGACCTCTGTGTGGGTGTACAAAGCCATAACACCCTGGCTCATAAATGACAGACACCATCATGCCCATGTCTCACTGGAAAGCAGTGGTCACCCCACA
Source organism: Petromus typicus (assembly GCA_004026965.1). Lineage (NCBI taxonomy): Eukaryota > Metazoa > Chordata > Mammalia > Rodentia > Petromuridae > Petromus > Petromus typicus. The sequence goes on along the minus strand of PVIR01025441.1, from coordinate 17,258 downwards.
CCAGAAATGCTTGAGGCCAGAGTAGGACATTTGGTAAAACTGTACTGTTGACCCCATGGTGTCCTACAAGCTGCCAAACCCAACCTTGACCTCAACCTCTGCAGTGAGGTCTCCATCTGGGCAGTGGCACCTTGGCCCCACTCCCACCCTCATTACTATTCCCACCAGCTCGCCTCATCCAGGCTGCACATGGGCTGCATCAGAAAGGGAGAGATGTAAGTGGGTCCTCACTGCAACTCAATTAATCCTGCATCGGAAAGTCTAACACAATCAATTTGGGGAGCCGGCCGACATCATAACACAGTAATTAGGAACAACTTTCAACTCCAGCCTTCCTTTGAAGATTGTAATTGCAATTAATTAAACATCCCCGCTGCTCCTCAGAGTCTATTACCAAGAAAACCGAAGGTGGGGGTGTCCCGATCCCTGTTCTCAGCAGCCCAGGAACCAAAGGGGGCACCTGTCTCCTCCAAACATGGAAGGGCAGAAGACATCCCAGCTCAGGATCCTGTATCCCTAGATTCCTGCCCCACCCCCAGCCTTCTTCTGCCCAGAAGGGATGGGCTTCTGGGTGCCTAGACCCTCTGTCCTTCTAGCATCTTCAGGAAATATTGACCAAGCACCTGCCGCATGCTTGCCACAGTGACAATGATGAGACAGATGTTCCACCCTGGGCTCCAGGGCCCCTGATCTGCTTGGCAGAGGAGAGGTGTCCAACTCTCAGCCAAGATAGGAGACAATAGTTATAGAACCCTCCTCAGGCAGATGTCCCAGACTGACACCTTACAGGTGTGGAAATCACACCACAGAAAGGCCAGGAGCTTATTCAAGGCCACTCAGCTGCCACCAGGAGGGACCAGTGTGCTTCTGACTCCTGAGCTTTCAATCTGAGCTGAGGAGAAGCCAACACCCTTCTTAGCTCAGGAAAGCAGCTGGGCAGCCTGAGTGTGGGGGACAAAGAGTGGACAGCTGTGGAAGCAGCTGCCCCCTCTGTTGAGCTGTCACCATTTGAGGTAGGACCTCACACACTTTTGTTTTCAGCCGAGGACCCCAAGTCCTCAAAAGCAGCAGTGATGGCTGAGGGCTGCAGAGTCCATATTCAGGGATCCAATATGGGACCCCAGTACCCATTTGTACAGGTCCACAACATTCCAAAGCAGACTCCTAGACATGTTCAGAAAAGACAGCAGAGAAGAAGGTGGAGTGTCTCCATCCAGAACTAGGACCTGTGACTTTATGAGGAATGTGATTTTCTCTGCTTTCCAAAAATAATTTGAAATCATTCTTACAGCCCAGGAATCATGAGCCTTAAAAGCCAGACAGCAAGGAGAAGCAGCAATGACAGAGAGGAGGATAAAGGTATCCCGGAAGATGATGCCTGGAGTAAGTTAAGGTACAAGTGCTTTTAGTACTCTAGCAGCTATAGCCAAAAGTATAATGTTAAGTTAGCCTTGGAGCCAGAGCCAAAGGCTGACACTCCACTTCCCAACTGTGGGCACTAAAGTTTTCTGTGCCTATTGTCACAATCCAACGCCAGGCATTCTACCCTCCTAACAAAGGGATTGGCTCAGTGCAGCAGGACTCTACAGTCAATGCCTGGTTCTCCCTGAGCTGTCAGGATGGATCAAGAACAACACAAGACCCACTGGGGATGTTGAGGGACATGTGGCTTCTTGTTCTGAGACCTCTTTTGGAAGCCAGTGGCCTCTGGTCTTCTCAAGGCTTGGAGGGACTGTAAAAGTAGGAGATGCATCAGTCATCATTATGGTTTGGATTTGAAATGTCCCTCGAAACTTGTGTGCTAAAGGCTTGGATGCTGATGGCCTTGGGAAGTCATGGAATCATGAGGTCAATGAAGTCATAATGTGATGGCATTGTTGGGGGTAATGCAAACAGGAGTGGGGTCTACATAGAGAGTAGATCATGGAGATGTAACCTCATGGCTTTTATCAGGTCCCAATTCCTTCCTCTCTGACACTTTCCTTCTTTGTTTTTTTTCCTGGGCTATCATGAGGTGAGCAGCTATGCTCCACCAAGCTATCCCACCATTTTTTCTGCCTTGCAGCAACCAGCCATGGATTGAAACCTCTGAAACCATAAGCCAAACAGACCTTTCCTCCTTTAGACTGTTGATGAATATCCAACCACCGCAATGGAAGGCTAACAGCCACTCACGCACTAGTGGGGAAGCCAGTCTGAGGGTAGAACAGCGTGATGGAAGGCAGAGCTTCCTGGGTAATTCTGAACCTCTGGATCAAACCTTCCTTGAAGCTAGTTTTATTTCTGGATACTCCATTACCTGAACCATCCAGTCTCTTCTGTGGTTTAAGATAGTGGGAACTTCTAATTTCTCTCACTCTGTTGCAGCTTCTCAGATGTTTGCTTAGGGTCCTTTCAATTGTTTAGCCTTTGCCTGTGCCTAGATTACCCACTGCCCATATCTACATGGCTGACTCCTCATCTGTCCATTCCTAGCTCGAACAGTGCCTCCTGGGAGAGGCCATCACTGATGTCCTCTACACATAGTCATCATCTACTCATTTTCTTCACAGAACAGATTGTATTTTCCTATGTCTACTTTTCTAGTTGATGACTTGCTTGGGGTCTTGGTGCCCTAGACTAATACTTCTCCATTTAGTGGCTCTGACACAGACCCATGTACTATTTGTGAACTAGTGTAATAGAAAAATTTCTAGGAAAATGAAGTAAAAAAATAAATAGAAAACACACATCCAAAATTTTTGCCATTAACTCTACAGGCATAAAATTACTCTATCAAATTGTTATTGGTTTCTAAATGTCTCCTCTCACTACTACTGTTTGTAGGGCAGTGTATGCTCACACCCATAGGGCAGGCTGACCCACCAAGGATGCTGTCTCTGGCTGCCATGACAAGGGCACCTGTCTTCCTGTCCCTGGGGTGTGGGAGAGAATCTAAGGTGTTCTCTGCTCCTGGAGAGGGAGGGGTGGAGTGTTCTGAAGCATGTTCAACTCCTCAGGGGACTAATGATCTCCAAAATGACCTCTAGGACCTCTGGGACTATCCACCTTATACCCCCATTACTGACTTTCTTTCCTGCTTATTGCCTCCTCGAAACCCCACCCATGTTTTCAAAAATGACCCACCAAATCTACCTCTTGCACTCAAATCCATGTGTAGGGACTTTCTCTAGGGAACCCAAACAATTCATATGTAATATAGCAGTGGTCCCCAACCAGCATCAGAGACCAATGGGAGACAATTTTTTCACAAACAAGGTTGAGTGCTGGTGGTATCAGGTGGCTCAGAGACCCCCGCATGTGCGGTTTAGAGTGGAATCCAGCACTGACAGAACAGAGCTCAGGCTGTAATGAGAACACTGGTGACTGATTATGACTCAAAGGAAACCTCCTTCAGTCACCTTCTGCTCACATCAGAATCAAGCGCCCGCAGAGCGGCAGACTCCTTGGCCTGAGGCTCAGAGACCCCTCAACACAGAACATAGACTACAGTACATACATCCCACCCAAAACCAAGTGCATGGACATGATCACAGGGTAACTCTTTTGGCTCCTTGTTAGACTACAGAAACAATTTTGTGATGGGAAGAGGGCTGGAGCTGGGACTGGAAGTGACAACAACAAAGCAAAGGGAAGACGTGACTGTCAGCCTTGGCCTCCTCTTCCCCCAAAGACTTGCTCCTTTCTTCCTTCTCCTTTTCTCCAATAAAACCAATCAAGGATTTGGAAAAGTCTTTTCTTACCACGAATGAGAAGATATAAATATGTCTCCCTGGTTAGGAAAAGAATAAAAGCTCAGATTCCATCTGCACTTGGACTAAGCCTCCGTTACACACACACACACACACACACACACACACCAGTCCCTACACATCTGCAACCCAAAGTCCCATGCAGGAGGCCTGTGCCTTCGGACAGACACCTCACCCTCAGGCCCCCTCACCCTCCCTGCTGACCCACCCACACAAGGGAAGAGGAAGCCATCAGGGTCATTGCTCTCTGCCTGCTGTCTGCCCACTGTGGGGACAGATCCCTGACAAATTTGTCACATGCAGAAGGAGAAGCACTCAGCTTGGAGCCAGATCACCCATGGCATCCCAAGCTCCACGATTTCTCTGGGTAGACACAAGAAGCAGCAAGGCACCTTTCTCCCCAGCAGGTGGAGGAATGGCAGGCCTGACAAGTGGGCCAGTAAGACCCCTCTCTGCCCTTTCTGCCCCTTCCCCCCTAGAAAAGCAAAATTAAGTTGGCAGTGAAACCAGCTGCCACTGCTCCTCAGAGGAGAGGCCTCGGTGTTCTCTGTGGGATGCCCCCACCCAGCTCATACCCTCACAGGCCTTGACCAAGAGCACAGAGGGTGGAAAGCCAACCCCTTGTACCACACTGGTCCTATTCCCTCTGACTGCCAGAGGAGGCCATCTCTGGGCATCACTCACTCCACATGTGAGAGACACGTTCCCAACGCTGTCCAGTCGTTGTCCATGATAGGCCTGGTACCCAGTAGGATCCCAGCCCACCTCCCTGTCCCACCCCATCATGCCTGCCCTCTGGGTCCAGCCAGAACAGTGCCGGTCCGGGTGTGCACAAAGTACAAGAAACAGAGCCTTTATTCACTCTCACGGGCCGGGGCAGCTGGCCTAGGGCCCACGAAGGCTGTGGGGGGACCAGGCGGGAGCAGCACCAGGCCAGCCTGGCCCGCACCAGAGCGCACGTAGTTGCGTGCCAGCAGCTCCAGGCGCCTCTTGCGCACTGCCGCCTGCGCCGTAGCGTGCAGAGGCCGCAGCAGCACCGGTGGCTGCGCTCCGGGACCGCGCAACAGGAAGTCGAAACCAGCACGGTCCCTTGGGTCATAGAAGAGCGGCCCATTGGCAGGGTCTGGCCCAGGTGGCCAGGCGAACGGGAAGGGCAGCGTGAAGTCCTCGGTCAGTACACGGATGGCGAAATCGTCCTCCTTTCCCAGCGCGAGATAGGCGCGTCCAATACCACGGAAGTGCGCCTCCCAGAGCTCCTTGTCCCCTCCATAGATGTCTGGGAAGCGGGGTTCCTGGGGCGCTGCGGGACCTGGGGCTGGTGGGTGAGAGGATAGTGAGACAGAGCAGCGACTGCCACACTGAGAACAGGACCCCAGCGTTGGGGATCTGGAAGGAGCCTCCATAGGGTGGGAAGGCAACCCTCACAACTGGTCAGGCAAGGGCCACGCTGGGATCAGTCATTCCTGAGAGGACAGCACCTTCAAACAGCCAAGGCTCCTGAGTCCCCAGAGAGGGTGTTACTGAGTATTACTTAGGCAGAAAGTTCCGGATTGGGAGGACTGTGGTGCTGCAGGGACTCCGGAGTGAACACAGGATTCTGGGATTGCCCCGTGACAGGGATATTCGGGACAGGAGGTGAAACAGTCACTCCGTGAAGCTTACCCCAGCTCCTGGGAATCCAGACCCTGGACTGTGCAATGTGCCACCTGTGCATAGAGCTAGCTAAGATAAGGAGGGACCACTCCTGAAGGCGCAGGGCCCAGATGGCAGGAGAAATCTGGAGCAGCTGCCCAGCTGCCACCCTAAATAGCTGACCCTGCAGGGGAGCAGAAACAAGAGGGGCAGAGTCGGATCAGGCGGTATATGTCTGCCCCCTGTTCTGGAGCAACCTCTAGATCTCTGGGGCTTTTCTGAAAATCACACGTGGGTCTCATGAATCCCAGGACCCATTAGCAGGATCAAGCACCAAAAGCACTCATCCTGGCTTGGAGTCACATCCTTGGAGCTCATCTATGGGCCCCAAAGGCAGCCTGGCCATGGCTCATGGTGCTCACCCCACCTGTGCTGCCTTCTGCACCTCCTCTCACCAAACATGCTTGGCTCTGGGGACACCAAAGTAGGCAAGGTGGCTCTAGGCCTCCGCCCGCAGAACTCCAGGGAGAGACACGCAACACCAAGGTGGATACAAGACAAAAACTAAACAGCTTCCGGGGGATGAGAAGGACTGGGAGGCCCAGGACTTAGGAGAGGCCAACTGTGCCAGGCTGAGGTCTTTCTCCCAGCACCACACCAGAGGTAACACTGTGTAGCCTTCTGATGCTGAGGCACAATGTCCAGAGAAGCTGTCCAAGGAGGCTGCAGTAAAACCTTGGTCTGGCTATCACTTTCCAAGTCACATCTTGCTTCTGAGATCCTACACACACACACACACACACGCACGCACGCACGCACGCACACACGCACACACACACACGCACGCACACACATACAAAGGCTCCTGGAACCACTGTCCTAAGCCCTGGCTGCAGCCATGCGTGAAAAGACTTGTGCTCTCCAGTGCGGAGTCAGCATACCTGGGCTAGGGCTCTTCTCATGGAGCCTGAACTAGCCTTTTCCCTTCTGTGAGCCTGTTTCCCCTTCTAGAAAGTGCTAAAATATCCAGCCTGTTTCTACCTAAGCACATGGCTCAGCAACTGATGGTCTCAGCACCAAGGACAGCGCCGAGGCCTTTGGAAGCCTGAGGTGGGGACTCCACCTGCTGTCTGTCCTGTCCACTAACAGTCCCTCCCTGCAGAGGTCTGGTGATTGTCTGGCCTGCCACACTGGACCACTAGTGGGACAGGCAGTCAGGGAAGCTTTGGAGACTCTTGGTTATGCTTCAGTGAAGCTTTGGAGAAGAGGGAAGTTACAGAGGGGCCCGCAGGCAAGGAAGAGGGCTGCTGACCTGCCTGGCCCCATCACAGCTCTTGGACATGAGAGAGGGATGGCCCTGTTTGTCTTCTCCTAGGTCAGTGATGGAGGGGCTAAGACCTGAAGTAAGAGACTAGTGAGACAAAGGAACTCACTGAGAGGGGTTGGGGCAGGCACAGTGTAAGAAGTGCTCAGATGTCTTGAATTAACCAGCTGCATTTATGTATGTGCAGATGGGAGGAGGGAGGAAGAAAAGGCAGACACTGAAGGCTTTGGCCTAAGCAACTGCAAGGGAGGAGGCACTATTTCCTGAGACAGAGATGGCTGAGGGAGTCTTGAGTCTAATTTTGAACAGGTCGATGCCAGGCAAGGAAAGGGTGCAAAGGATCTATGGATCTCTGGCAGGAAGGAGACCCTGGAAGATAGTAAGTAGAGCATCTGACTGAATCTGACTGAAATCACCAAGAAAATAAGCTGAAAATCATCCCAGGAACAGAGCCTGAAGTCTTCTGTCCCTATCAGGTCAGAAACATGAGAACCAGCAAGAGGACGAGGGAAGAGGCAGGAGCAAAGCGGTATGAGGACTTCTAGGAGCCTGAGGGGACTGAGTCATGTGCTGCTGCTGGGTGACGTCAAGCAAGGCCTGAGAACTGACCTTCATCTTAGCAGCAGGGAGGTCATTGGTCACCTTGACCAAAGCTGCGTTAGGAAAGTGCTGGAAATTAAGCCTGATTAGAGTAGGTTCAAGAGCAAATGGCAGGGAAAGATTTGGAGGCAGCAAAGATAAATAACCTTTTGGAGGAGTTATTCTATAAATGGGGAGCAGGGAGATAGGGCAGCCACTGAGTGGGCAGAGGGGTCAAGAGAAGATGGAGAGCAGTGGGCTTTTTTGTTGAAGGGAATGGTCAAAGAAAGACATAGCACACCAGCATGTAGAGGGGCCAGTTGCTGGAGGAGACATGAGTAGGAGGGAAGGAATGCAGGGGCAAGATGCGGCAAGTGTGCCCTTGGCAAGGAACAGGCCATGTAGTGGGCGGCACCTGAGTCGTGGTCCTCCTTCAAAGACCAGCTTCTCTGGCAGAGCCAACCACAGCTGCAGGGAGAAGGTTCTGTTGCTAGGAGAGGACGCCTGACAGAACAGGGCAGGTGGGGCTGAGGGGCAGCCTGGTGGAGAGGCCCTGCAGGCTGGCAGTCAGGATGGAAAGGTACAAACCCACTCCACCAGCTGTGTGGGCACATGAAGGGCAGGCAGGCTTTGGAAGTTAGTCAGACAAGTAAGGAACCTAGAGAGAGATGCACAAGGCAGAACCAGGCAAGAGGTCAGGCTTCCCAAGGGGTGCCGAACACAGAACAGGCCCTGACCAGGGTGGATGCTGGGTGGTGGGGACAGGACCCATGAGGAGACACAGCTGGGGCCTAAGTAGATGCAAGGAAAGAGATCTGCAGCCTGGTGACAGGGGAGGTGGGCAGTGAGCAGGATGCAGTGGCCGCCCAGTCACAGGATGGCCAAGGACCTGAGATCCAGAGTGGGGGGCAGGATTGAGGAGGAACCTACTCAGCGTCCTGGTGTTATTGTCTCCCTGGGACCCCCGTGGGGTGTCATGGGGGGACCAGAAAGAAGGATTCTAGGGCTGCTCCTGCTGCTGTTGACATGGAAAGACCCCCTGCCCCCATCCCTGCCCCAGGAGAGAAAGTGGGATGACTTTTCTGCTGCCACATTCTTCACCCCCAAACACCACTTTCCTACCCTCTCACACCCATCCCTGCCCTGGTGGTTCACCTGGAGTGGTGACAGGAGGAGGGGGCATGCCTTTGGGACTGAGGTTCCCAGAGCAGGGGGAACCCATGGCAGTAACTGAGTCAGCCTGGCTTCTGTTTACCTGGCTTCCCGGGAGACTGGAAGGAAGGGGTTCCAAGGAAGAAAGAATCCTGCATTTAAAGGGACCTGCCTCTTCCCAGAAGTGGGCAAGGACAAGGGTACATTAGGGGTGGCCTCAGTGTTGACCTCTGGACATTCCAGCAGCCCTGTGCCTCCCAAAGCCCCTGCAGGGATCCCTTCCCACCAGCTGCACATTCTTGGCTACTCACTGCCCCACCAGCCCTTGGGGCTGCTCCCCTGACCATCTCAGCCCTTCCCAGCCTAGAGACCTCCAGCCTGTCCCCACAGCCCACCCATTCCTTGCCCTATGCCCCTTCTCCTCTTCCCTTTAGCTCAGGTCAGTGTACTATACTGTACTGTACCTGCCTGCGGGGCAGATGAGGCCTCAGTCCAGCCCTGTCCAGCCTTCCCCCAAGGTCAGGAACCCCAACTGCATTTCCAGGGCCAGGGAGTCTGGGTCCACCACCCAGCCTCAGAGTGAGAGTCACAGTTCCATCTGCCCTCAGATCCCACTCACACCCACTCTCCAGGAAGTCCTCTGTGCCACTCTGCACCTCAGCGCTCACCTAGTGGCTGCCTGGCCTCCTGGGAAGACCTGAGTGCATTAGAGCACACCTGGCCCCTTCCACCTCTGGCCCAGGCCCTAGAGCCCAGAGTAACATCATTGACTGTCCATGGACTAGCACCTTCCTCTGAGATCCTTTGGCTCAAGCCAACTTCAGGCCTCAGATGGATAGTACACAGGAGGTGCCCTGTTACCGTGGCAAGGCCCCTCAAGGACAAGTCAAGACCACTCCTTGTCAGCCAGAATTGCTGGCATGGTCTGCTCAGCTTTGGTAGGAGGCCCCAAATCCCTCTCCCCTAAATATGCCACACTCACCTCCCACCGCTTTCAGTCAGGCTGGGGCACAAGAGAGAAGACACCCTCCCCCACCACAGGCTGTGCAGCCATATTACAGTGTTACGCTTTTCCTCAGCACCAGCAACTGCCTTCCACTCTCCACCTTGGGGAGGTTGATGGTTTTAGATTCTCCTGCAGGACCGGGTTTTATTTGTCCCTGGTGACTGGACCATTTCACTGAGCATGATGTCTTCCAGGTTCACTGGGTTGTTAAACACGGCCATCTCTCCTGCTCCGAGGCTGGACAACAGTCCACAGGACAGATGGACATGTTTTCCTTATGCATCCTTCCCTCATTGGACACAGATTATTTCCACATCCTGGCTGTGTGACTCTGCAGCTGTGCTGGGATGAAATCTGCTCTTCAAGATCCTGATTTGGTTTCTTCGGATGTATATCCAAGGGTAGAACTTCTGGGTCAGAGGACAGTTCTATTTTTAATTTTTGAGGAACCTCTATACTGTATTCTGCATCATTTACATTTCCACCAACAGGGTACAAGGATTCTCCTTGGTCTACATCCCCATTACCTTGTCTTTTGGATAGAAACCACTCTAACAGGTATGAGGCAGGGGCTCTAGTTCTGAGGCTGTTCCCGGGTGGTCAGATATGGTGAGCACTTTTCTACTGACCTGTCAACCATTTGTCCACTCAAATCCTTGGGCCATGTTTTAATGGGGCCATTGTTTTCTGCTATTGATTGCAGCAGTGCTTTCTGTATTGGGGCTGTTAACCCTTTATCACCTACAGGGTTTGCAAACATTCTCTCCCAGCCCAGAAGCTGCCTTTTCATTTTGTTGATTGTTGCCTTGACTGTGCAGCTTCCTGGTTGGATGGTGTCTCGCGTGTCTATTTTTGCTTCCTTCGCCTGTGCTTTTGGTTTCACATCCAAAAAATCACTACCAGGGCCAATGTCAAGCTGCTTTCTCCCCATGTTTTCTTCCAGGAGTTTGATGGTTCCCATTCTAAGGTAAGGTCTTTGGAAGGGTTTCAGCTAGTCAAGTTGTGCTCATGGGAAGGGAGAAACCAATGGCGTGACCTGTGTCTCACCCCTCTTGTCACCTCCAGTCAGTGCCACAGCCTCCACCATCCCTCCTCCCAGAAGGGCTCTGACCTGGAGCCATAGTGAGAATACACCACGCGGGCCGGAGAAGTCAGGAGTGGCTCCACAGAGGTGGTGCCCTCAGTGGTGTCTACGGGATTAAACAGGAAAGTGGAGGGTTCCCCTGAGGAGAAGGGACACATCCCCGGAGGGAGGCACCGCCTGCCCCAGGCCTGGAGAGCAGATACCAGAGCTCAGATCCAAGGAGCTGGAGGGTAAAAGGAAGGGTTGGGGGGAGGCCTGGGTCATGCCACCTCCTACCAAAGGCACAGTGTGGGCCCAGTGCCCAGTACTTCCTCGCCCTGGCTCGCGCTCTGTGCGCTGCGGCGGCTGCTGCTGCGCCCTGGCCACCCGAGCCGAGCCGCAGGCCGGCCGCTCGGTTCTCGGTGCGGGTCGGCGCACATGGGGGGGGCGACTGAGGTTATGCATCCATTTGTCTATTTTTCTTTTCTTTTCTTTTCTTTTTTTTTTAAGCAAGCCTCAGAGCTGCTCAGCCACCATGTGAGATGCATGCGTTCAGCCATTTGGCGGTGGGCCTGAGCCTTCCCCGGACGCCGCTGCTCCAAGGTGAAATCCGTGCCACAGGTCAGGAAAAATGAGAAATAAAGTTTTAAGCTTCCAATGGAACAGCTGTGTCCCCTCCTTCGGGGCGAAGAATGCAGCAGAAACTACGTGCAAACTTGCGCCTCCCCAGCGCTGCCTGAGTGAGGTGCGTGTGGACCGCGGACAGGGAGGGCTGGGCCTCCCCTGAGACCGTCGCACCCCTACCCCAACTTAGAGGGCACCGTTTCCGTACCTTGGGGCTACCCTCAATGCGTTCACCCAAGATGGCTGAGTGGTCTCAAATAGTGAAACCTGCCTTTGTTAAGGCCTCCAAACTACTGGACATCAGGATGGTATCACAAGGCAGGGTGTGCGTACGCCTGTAATCCCAGCATTTAAGAGGCTGAGGTGGAAAGATTGCCATTGAATTCAAACCCAGACTGGGCTAGGTAATAAGTTCAAGGCGAGCCTAAGGTGCACAGCATAGTTGTCAAAAAAAAAAAAAAAGAAAAGGAATTGTATTTTACATTGACAGCTGTCCTCTTATTGACGACCAGATGTCTTTGGGGCAGTTCGCTCTTCTGTACTAGAGAGGAATGAGTACAGACAAGATAATTCATAGTTAAAGTTGTGCTAAGCATGTTGATATCACTAGCAGAGTTCACTGGGGGAAAAAAAGCACGTGTGACCTCAGGATTAGTGAAGAAGTCTTGTACTTTCAGGCGTGGGGGTGAAGAGGGCCCCGCCCCCACAGCGGATTATTTACTTTGTATCTAATAAAGGGTGGAGGCCCTTTTCTAAAATTGTTGCCTAAGGCCTAGAATTTAAATATATCGCGGGTGGAAATTCTGTATTAAAAATACTTATTTCCCCCCCCCCCCAAAAAAAAGAATGCCCTGGTCTCAACCCCTCTGCTAGTCTCTGGTTGGAGGAGGGTGGGAAGCAGGACCCCAGGGGAACTCCAAGGCAGGATTAACAGGCTCCAGTCTCCCATCCTGCATCCTTCCATCTGCACCCCCCTCCCACTGCCGGTTTCCTGTCTGGGGCCACAGCACCACCTGCTGGCTCCGAAGGGAAATCTTAGGAGTCAGGGGAGACACTGAGGCAGGGTGAGGAGGGGAATACCCTGCACCCCACGATGGGCCAGTACCCCAGAAGAGGGTCCCAGATGATCCAGGGGCCTTATCCTCACTCTGTGCTTGTTTAGGGGCCTGAGTTTGGAGCCTGGTCCCACCACTGATGGCTGTGTGACCTCGGCTGGTTTATGGTTCGCTGAGCTTTACCCTAAAACTCAGGATGGTGAGCTCATCTGGCCTTCTGATTGACATGGAGGGAAATAAGCACCAGGTGGGCGCTGTGTGTCGCATAGAGGTTGGTGGTGCTCAGTGACTCCCTGGGAGGTTCACAGGGAGAAAGTTCTGTAGCATGACCCAGCCAGGACAGTTGTGACCCTAACACTGCCATTTTCAGATGCAGAGAGGTGTCAGGGGAGATGGACAGACCCCAGCTCTAGGCAGACCTTGCCTGCTTTGAAGTCAAACCCTCCCTTCTGCCCCAGTGCAGTAATCAAAGCCTTCACCCAAGTCCAGCCTCCTGGGAACCTGTGAGGAAAAAAGGCTAGTAACCGTCCTTCCCAGTTTCGTCATGTCTGCCCTTGGTTTGCTGGAGAGTTTACCTCACTGTAAAATGCACTTTCTTAAGGAAATTAGATGGTCTTGCAGAAAATCTGTCTCCCCTTCACCAAGGTTCAAGTTAGCAAAGGGCCTTTTGGGAGCAACAGGGGTCAGAGGTCATGAGAAGACTTGGGGCTAGACCTCAAAGTCCCTCTGATTCCTCCCTCGGTACCTCCTATTCCAGAAGAAGGGTGGTGGCAGCCTGGCGGGTCCACACTTCCCACCTCAGAGTCACCTGTGGCTCTGCTTACAAGTTCCCAGGGACAGAACCTGACTAGCCACACTAGCCACTCAGTCTGTTTATCAGGCCAGTCCCCACTGAGGCAGTGTGTGCCATGCCTTGTGCTGTAAACGCCCCACCAGGGCTGATTTCAAGGCCCTGTGTGATACCCTGGGACACGGAGTTGGAGGATGTGTGGGAGCCCCGTCATTAAACATCCCATCCACATAGGTAAGGTCAGCAGCAATGACCTCCACGCACAAGTTAATAGGCTCACAAACCCAGGCAGTGCTGAGCTCAGGCTGGTCAATATAACCTACCGGAGTTTTCTGTAGCTTTATTAAACAACCAACTCTTAAAATCCTGAAAATTTAGAAATCAGTCCCTCAAGTAATCAGTGCTAGCCCTGCCACACACACCACTGACCAACAGCACCAAGCCAAATGGCCACCAGGGCAGCCAGCTGACCAGCCACTCCCCGACACCTGCCCTGACAGCTTCCCAGGATCGGCTGCTCCGGGAAGCTCCGTTGGGGCAGCTTTATTTTTGCAGCCCCCTGCCTAGTACATGGGAGAGCACTGGTGAATTCGGGCTTTCCAAGCTTCTGAATATCTTAGCTCGGGCCACTGTGACAATAGCATGGCCTGGGAGCAGATAAACAATGCATGTTCATCGAGCCTCCTGGAGGCTGGAGCCCGAGTACAGCAGACCACAGCTCCTCTCAGTGTGGTGGGCAGGACAGGAACTCTCAGGCCCTTTCATAAGGCCTCCAAGTCTATTGTCTCCCCGGAGGCACAAAATGAAATGGAGACAGGGCAGGCATAGCACCTAAGAGAAAAGCTCTCTATGTAACAGATGTGGATGACAGACAAGGTCAGCGCTCATGGTGAGCAGCCAGGAGACAGGACAGGTCGATGCCTCATCCATGTCACTTGCCCTACCCAGTACCTCTTGAGGACCCTGTCCAGGCTCCTGTACTGTCCAGGTTGGATTCATATCCAGCTGGGACCCGCCTCACAGCAGGATGTCATCTGGCTTTTCTCTCCCATTCATCTTCAGAGGCCCAGGTTGGTCCACTGGCCCAACCTGACTGCTCAGCAGAGGCAGCTGGGCCTCCTCAGAGCTCTGAGCCATCGGCACACTTCCCCAGTCCTCTGCCTGGATGGCCCTGACCTGCCCAGCAGCAGTACCACTCTCCACAATGCCCAAGCTCCTGCCAAGTAGCCAGTACTGTGGGATGAATGTGAGTCCAGAGTGCCCCAAAGCTGAGTGTTGAGGCTCCATCTCCACACACACACTTCCTACCATCAGCCAGTAGTGACATCACCTTGCTGAGATGACCTTGGGCTGGACACCTGATCTCCCTACTATCACAACCCCAAGCACTGATCAGAGCTCCCCTCCTCTCACAGACCTCTAGTCCAGGAGCTAGAGTAGTGGTGTCTTCTTTACAAATGGGAAGATGGGACGCACAGAGAGGCTGAATGGCTGGTCCTAGGCCACAGTGTCGGTAGAGAGTGGGCTGGGTTGATTCTGGACAGTCTTCCTTCTGAGCTCCCCACTCAGAACCCCAAGCTGAGCTCACTCCCAGTTCTCATAGCTAGAGAGGACCTGGGGCCTTCACAGCAAAACCTGAAGGGGAGGTCAACACCCCCATCCTCAGACCAGGGCCCTGAAGGTCAATCACAGCATTAGCCACAAGAAACACCATTAGCATAGAGACACAGATCCATCGGACTATGATCAAGCTAGATCTACAGGCCTCATAGGAAACGATTGAGACCCAAATAAGGGACCAGCAAGGCCACCCCAAGGACATAAGTCTACATGTGTGGGTACAGGCACAAGCTTGCACATGCACACACACCATCCCCAGAACAGCTGTGACTCCTGGAAAGAATTATGGGCTCTGGTACCATTGTGACCTCAAGGGTGAGATCAGAGCTGGCCAGGGCCGGGAGGAGCAGTCTCCAGAGACAGTGCTGAGCAGGCAGTGTGAGGACAGAGCTGGCGCCTGGGCTCTGTGAGTCCCCACACTGCACCCTGGTCATGGATGGGCAGCGCCCTGAAAGGCCGCACAGCCACAGCCTAGCTGATAGAGTGTCATCGGCCACATCCATCAAACCCAGGTCAGCTAAGCCCAGAGACAAGAGAGAGGCCACGCCATTGTCCCACCCCCAGGCACCCCAGCTTTCCCCCTCCCTGGAGAGTGCTCCCTGTAGGCAGCAAGGCCCTCAGCCCCTAGCCTCCTGCCACCAGGAACACCTGGGGAGGGATTTGAGGGGATCCATGATGCCACTGTCCTGAGCAGGGTAGAGGAGACAGGGAGGAGGAGACTTGCCTGGACCATGGGCTCAGCCTGGCCCTGCACATGGCTGCTGATACTCATGAGGATGTGAGTCACACCAGGCTGTGCCAGTGAGTGAGTAGATAGCCAGACGGATGGCCGGACACACTGTCCAGCTGCGCCTCTCTGAGCATTGCTGCTCAGGAGCAGATGGAGAGGACACAGCAGCCAGGATCTTGCAGAAATTTCCAGGAGCACAGGGAAAGGAGGCTCCTCCCAGGTCCTCAAAGAGCCAGGCAGACACTCAGGCCAGCTCCACCCTCCTGGGCCCCACCCAGCTGGGGTCTCTCCATGGGGACAAAGAGCAGGCTCTGCTGTGCAGGGACTCTGCCCCAGGTGGTTCCCCATGGAACTGGCACTTGTGATCCATGTGGCTGCTTCCAGAGGTGTCCTGGTAGCTGCCCGTGTACTTGGTGCCTCCGCCGCGGCCATCGTGTGGGCATTGCTTTCCATCCATCCTCAGCCACACCTGAGGTGTATCTAGGCCAGGAAAATGCTCCCCTCCACAGGAGTTTGCTAGAAGATATTATTGTAATTTTTTAAAATTCATTTAATTATGGCAGTGACACAGGTTTGGGGTTTGCAAGGTACACCTCCACAGGTGAAAAGAGAGCTCTCTATGTGTTGACCTGATAATCCCATCACGTGGTCCCACCTCCTGACCTCAACTTACACAGTCAGTCCTTAAAGGGCCTGCCATTGTCACGCTGGGGGCTGGGCTTCAACATGTGGGCTGAGGGAAGGAGGACACATGGTCCAGTCCATTGCATGGACGCAACAGGGCCGATACCCACTCCCTTCTCTGCTTCCAGAGTTTAGATACATTTCCCAGCACACACCCTGGACTTGAGGAACTTCACCATGACAGGGAAACTGGCATCGTTTTTATCTCACTAAAGCCCAGACATGAAGAAATGCAGGTTTTCAGGCAGTCTGCCCAAGGACCTAAGCAGGTCCCAGTCTTAGGAAAGTAGGAGAGAGATGCCCTCCAGCAGATCACCTGCAACATGCTTGGGCAGCTGACAGGCAGGGAGCAGACTGCAGGGGTCTGGGTGAGCTGGGAGGGGGAGCATCCAGAGACCAGGTAGGGCTGGGGCTTCCATATACACTTCTCCTCTATGGAGCACTCCATTCATTGTGCAAGTACTTGTGTGCCAGATACTGACTGACCTAAATGTCAGGGGGAAACAGCTGGGAACAGAGGAAAGACTTCCGCTTGCTGGCTACTTTCCAGCAGGGGAAATAACCAGTCAACAACAGGTGTTGTAAAGTATGCAGTGTAACAAAGGAAAAGTGATGTGGAAAAAAATCAAATTGAGAGATAGGGGAGTGAGGATCCAAGGTGAGGGTTAGGTTGCAATTTCACGTCACGTTCTTGAAGAAAGCAGCTTGAAGAAGGACAGGATGAGTAGCAGGGACTGAAGGAGTGGCTAGTGTAAGGATCCGGAAGTAGAGGTGTACTTGACGGTGGCAGGGCAAGGAGATCACTGGGCAGGGGCACAATAAGCCCAGGAAACGGAAGGAGGGAGACCAGAGAGGGTGGAGTCATTTCCTTTTTCATACATCTTTACTTTCCTTTTTATTATAGCATGGTTTACATATAGTAAAATTCACCCTTTTGACTATATAGCTCTGCAAATGTGAATATTCATGTATCCACTCCCCACAGACAGGATCTAAAACAATTCTGTCTTCCAAACACTCCCCCAGGCCCTGTGTCACAAACTCTCCTCCAACCACATCTCTGCTTTCTGTCAGCTTGGTATCACCTTTCATCATAGAACATCATAGAAAAAACATGAGGCAGGATGTAGCTTTCTTTTCCATGGCGTAATGTATGTCAACATCAGCCACACTGTTGAGCATATCAGTAATTCGTCGCTCTTTATTGCCGAGTGAGTCATCCCGTGGAGGTAACACAGCTTGTTTAC
>PVIR01025440.1:0-24747 GCA_004026965.1 Petromus typicus | reverse complement strand
TTTGTGTCAGCCTCATCCACATCTTGACCAGAGTCTCCTGTTGCTAAGTAAATTTCAGCATGCCAAGTGGAACCTCCCTCCCTTCATTCTGGCAGGATCTCTTGGCTGCAGCTTCACTATCCCATATATTTATTCCCTGCTGCCTCCAGCGCTGCATCCTGGGCCGTATATTCACATATCTATAACCCAGATGTTAGTTAAGGCCTCTGGCCCTGAATATTTGGGCAGTCTTTATTGCAACCTACAACTCCAAGATCCATACAAGTCAACAGAATTCCTTGTTCTTGACCTCTCCCACTTCCATAAGAAGCCTGCCAACATTCCCAGACCAACCTGGTGGACCCAGAAGCTGGCACACAGCTGGCATGCCATGAAGGTCAGAACCCAGTCGTAAGCCATGGAAGGAGGAGGGGCGACTCCATAAGCCTCAAGCCCAGCGGACAACCCCAGCCTGGTTTCTCCGCCCC
Source organism: Petromus typicus (assembly GCA_004026965.1). Taxonomy (NCBI): domain Eukaryota; kingdom Metazoa; phylum Chordata; class Mammalia; order Rodentia; family Petromuridae; genus Petromus; species Petromus typicus. The sequence goes on along the minus strand of PVIR01025440.1, from coordinate 24,280 downwards.
TCTCTCCTTTCTGACTTCCACAGACCCTTCCCAGTACCCCTTTTGGGTCTGTCCACTGTCACTTCAGCCTTTGGGGATCTTAACTTTAGCTTGAAGAGGAATAAGGGGAGAAAGTTTCCCTCATCTCAATTCACTTCTGACTGAGGCTAAGTCCCAGGCGGTGTCTGTCCCCAGCCACTCAGAATTGTCTGGGCTCCAATCCCAGTTATGTGCAGAAAAGCAAAAGGAGGAGGAGGCCTTCCAGGGAAAAAGCTAACAAGGAGTTATTGCTTTAAAAATTATGGGGGCTGACTCACCCTAAAACCCCACATTTATGATGCTATTCCCCACAATACAGAGGGAAAAGGAGACTGACCTCCCTTGTTAACCAGCTGACACCAGCCAGCCTGGCTCCTGAGGCCCACCCGGAGTTAACTCCCAGGCAGGGCTGGACTACAGGCTCCGGGGGCAGCACGGAGCTCAACGCCTGAGAACCTGCATGCTGCGTGGAGATCAGCATCTGAGAACTCAGATGCTGCAGGTCCTCCTGCTGGTACCCCTGAGGTCACCGCCTCCCGAGAAGCTATACTCTACTGGGCAGCACCCAGAGAGACTGATGGTAGGGAAGATGGGTCCAAGAAACAGTATCAGAGAGTCATCTCAAACCCTGACTGACACCACCCTGGTGTGCGACACTAGACATCCTGATTGTTTAGCTTGAGCCATGCCAGCTGTTTTCAACACCCTTCTCCTGATAAGTCCCTCATTAGGAAGCCAAGTCACTGTCACCAAAACCACAAGTCTCCTCCCTGAGGGTTTCTGGATGGGCCCTTCCAGCAGCACAGTTGTCTCCCTTGCTGGCAGAGTAAGACAGGATGGTGGTTCTGCCCCCAACTCGGAAGCGGAGCCCAGAGCGGGCAGAAGGCCCGCAGCTGCCACAGAGGGGAAGAAGGTTGAAGCAGCTGAGCTAAGTTCAGCACAGGGGCTTGAGCTCTGCAGAGACAGCCAAATGCCAGGGCCAGCTGCCTCCCCAGGCCGCCAGGCTCCAGAGCTGCCCTGCAGCTTCGAGGCCGCCTGGCCGGGGTCTGCTGCCAGCAGTCTTTCTTCTCACTCCTGCTCCCAACACCTCTCCTTTGCCTCCCCGTCTCCAGCAGGGAGTGGGAGTGGACCGGTGAGAGTGACTTCCTCCTCTCTCTCCCTGCATCTTCCATGCCTGTCTGCCTCGCCTCAACCTGTGTCTCTCTCCTGTATGTTTTTCTCTCTTCCTTCTGCTTCTCAGCATCTTTTCCTTCTGTCTGTGAGTCAAAGAGCAGGGAAAAGAGGAATCCCAGGGACTATCAATCTGGGATCCTGCTGTGCCTTGAACATTTGTGTCTCCCCAGAAATATCCCAGCTGAACCCTAAACCTCAGCCCTCCAGCAGGCAGAGGCAGGGTCTGTAGGCGGAGACCAGAGGGAGGTGTATGCTGAACCTGTGGGAACAGGATCAGCACCCTTGGAAGAGGTCCCAGGGCACTGCTCACCCCTCTGCCACTCGGGACACCCACACCATGCTGCCATGGCCTTCAACCAACATCAAATCCACTGGCACCTTCATCTTGGACACCAGGCTCCTGGGCTACATGCAAATATTTCTGTTGTTTATAAGCAACTCTACCTGTGATATTTTGCTACAGTAACTTGAAGGGTCAGATTCCATCCCATGCACTCAAGATAGCTGAGGATGCGGTTCATGACTGCATAGCTCGATGCCTGTAACTGAGGACAACCCAAAGGCAGGACCCGGATGGTGCACCCACCGACAGCACGCACTGGAGAGGAAGGACCCTCAAACACATTTGTGGGAAGCGGGAGGAGAGTTCCCTGAGGCAGAGCAGGGCAGTCTGCTTTGTGTCCACCTGTGAAAGGGGGAGAATGACCCTTCCCTCCCAAGAAAGAAAGAGGCTCATGGACACTGCCATGTGCCAGGCAGAGAGAGGGCATCACTGGGTCTCATCTCGGGCCTCCTATGGGACAGGGCTTCCTTACAGAGCCACTTCACTTCCAAGAAGGGAGGTGGCCGTGGACCACACAACGGCCTTCATTCTCAGTGAAAAGGAAAACTTGATTTCAGGGCAAGTTCTTCTGTGAGTGGGGCAGGATGCGGCCTCCCTGCACACCGAGGGAAAGCATATGAGTGAAGCACAAATAAAGAGTGGTGACATCCAGCAGTGACTGTGTCCCCACCCCGGGGCGGCCCTAGAGACTGCCAGCCAGACCTGTGCCACCCAGACACATGCCCAAGGCCTCCTGCCTCCCTGCCCCACTGAGGAAACCAGGACCTGAATGTCGTCTCCACACAGGAAGGGCTGGGAAACAGAACCTCCGAAGGGAAACTGCTTCCGGGGACCACCTCTCATCCCTGTGGCAGGCAGCTGCCACTTCGGGACCACTTTTCGGTGAGGAGGGCCACCACATGTGCATCTGAGAGGAGGAAACTGAGCCTCAGGCAGTGTGAATTCTAGATCTTACCCTGGAACCTCCACGTAGGCTCGGTGCTGGCAGATGCATGTGGGTGTGGTGTGGTCTCACACAGCACATACAACCCAAGCACGGGCAGCTTGCGTGTATTTATAGTATATACACACATGTGCATATTGCACATACAGACATCTCCACTGGGTTTTCATCTCCACTGCCTCTCCCTGCCCTGTGTTCCACAGAAAATGAGTAGATCAGTGCCTTCACTAATCCCTTCCATTTGGATGCAAGCGAATGACAGGATAAGTCTCCGTCACTGCCACGGCTAAACCCCAGGGCTCCTCCGGGTGCCGCGAGTAAGAGTCAGCCTGACCCACTTTCTCTGGCGAGTGCCTGTCTCCGGGCAGCTTTGGCTGGGAAACTGTCAGTCTGGTAAATATCACAGGCTTGGCAGGGTGGCGCCAGCTTCCTCGGCCTCCCCTTGTTGGCTGCCCTGCCTGGTTTCCAGGACCAAGCCCCAGGGTCCTGCCCCAGATGCTAAAGTTCAGCCGCCTGTCCGCAGACAAGGCTTGTCTGCCCAGCATGGGGATGCCCGGGGACAGATGGAGGGCACTGCCCCTGCTCAGCCCAGCCCGCAGCAGCACCAGCACCAGGATAAGGGTCTAATGAGACACAGGCGCACCCTCCGGGAAGGAGCTACTGGCAAAAACAAACCAGAAATGAAGGACAGAACAAGTGTTCTGTGAGCACAGCACAGGGAACAGTCCATTCTGCCAGGAGAGCAAGGAAGGCTCCGGGAGCCCTGGGAGCGAGGCCTGGCATTCAAATAGAGAGGCTGCCAAGGGAGGAAGGGAGGGCGCTCCGGGAGAAGGCGCCGGGAAAGAGAGCTGGACAGTTAAACAACAGCGGCTGGAGGGCAGCTGGAGCCACGTCCTGGCAAACCGTGGGCCCACGGTAGGGGACACTTTGTCCCCTGGGTATGGGACAGAGGAGGGACAGCAGGGTTCTCAGCAGAGGAGCTATAGGAGGAAAGCAGCCTGTACCTTGGCCCTGACCTTGCCTTGGACCGCGGTGCCAGCCCACCTCTGAGCATTTTTCTGTGACTCACCCAACAGGTGCCTAGCCCTCTTCTCTGTCTTCCCAAAACTATGTTTCTTATCAAGTGTGGAATATTTCCTCCCAGACACCACATCCTTCTCAGGATGCAGACAGAGAGGGCATCACTGGTTCTTAGGATGATGTTGATAACTCTATGCCCCCGGAGGTCACTAACTTGAAACATCACAGAGAGAAGAAAGCCGGAACTTCCCAAGGCCAGCACAGCCTTGCCCACGCACTCTGAGTTTTACAAGAGCAACAGACCTAGAGGCTGGCGTTTGACCTTTGGCCTCAAGCCTCCTGATGCCAATGTCAAAGTAGACAGCTGTTTGTCTCTTTGAGCCTGGGAAATGCATCTGCAGGGCCCTCCCAGAAGATAGCCACCACATCTTAGACCTCAGGTTATGTCAGGGGACAGGCAGCCACCTCTGAGCCTGGAGCCAGAGTGCTGTCCCTGGACAGGTGACTGCAAAAGCTGTCCTGTCTTCCAGTCCTGAAGGGGAGGTATAGATGGGAAGGAGTGAGCACCGCGGTTACAGGTGTGGTCCTGAGGCCTCCCTGGCTTGGCTGGTGGCGCTGTCCACAGGAAAGCCCTGCAGTTGCCCTTGGGTGAGTGAGGGGCAAAGGACATGCATCTGCCTGGCCCTGAGACCCCAGGGATCCAGCATAGGTGTTGGACTATCCAGAAGCAGGAATCAGATGCCATCTGAAACCAATTTCCACAATTTTAGCACAACGAACGACATCTAAATGTGTGCCTCACTGAGCTAGAATGAGTGGAAACAAGTACTCCACTGCCACCCCTGCCGGGACCAAGAAATTTTTCTTCACCCCTAGAGCTTCTCCTTCCCTTTCTCTTCCACTCTTTCCTCCTCTGGCTCCCAGTGGCCATATTCTGCTTTCTGTCATTTTAGGTTAGATTTTACATTTCTAAGTCTCATTTTCAGGTAGCCCTTGACCTGTGATGTTTTCACTTAGGCTTTTTCAATTTCACGATGGTACAAAAACAATACACCTACAGTAGAGCTTCTACTCTAACTTTTATTCACTTCCCGGTCTGGTGAGGATGTGATATGATCCTCTCTTGAGACACAGGGCTGAGACTAGCATGGTTCCTTGTCCTGGTCCAGGGAGCTTTTTATCACCTCCCCAGGCTTCTCTTTCATAGGGCGGTTCTCCCAGAGCCTGACCAGAGGACAGGCAGCCTGCAGAGAGCACAGAGACCCACTCTTCTCTTGGAGACCCAGGCATGCTTCATCGGAGACCCTATGCTCAAGCAGCACTTTCTGCAGAAAGAAGCCTTTGCTTCAATTATTATTTACTACTGGAGCTCAGACCTGGGCCTGAGAAGCCACAGGCTCCTACTCCCTCGGTGGTCCTCAAAAATGGTTTCTGTTCCTCTTCCCTCAGCCCAGAGGTGTCCAGCTGCCAAGGGAAGGAGAGCAGAGCCTGCCTCCAGGCTGGCTTTGCCTCTCAGTCTTCCACCAAAGGCAGGACTCCAGCAGGCCCTGCAAGCTCCGCTCTGGGTGAGGACTAAGTGCCCCAGCACCCCACAACCATCAGGCCCTGCACACTCGGAGAAATACTGACTCCAGTATAATCCAGGCAGCTTTTTAACCACAGTGACAGACTCTGAGCAATAGGGAAAGATGCTCTCATGCCAGGTATAGAAGAAAATTTGAAGCCAGAGCAGGAGCAGGAGCTAACGCCCAATGGCCCACGGAAGTATCAGGGCTGGATGAAATGTTCCTACTGTAGCACCCAGGAGGAGTGAGGGGCCAGGCGAGGAGCTCAGTGTACAGAAAAGGCAAGAAGGGCTCTTCCCTGCTGAGTCAGAAACCTGGAGGAGCTGCACCTTCTGTCAAATGAACGCAGAGAAACACCACCCACCATTCACAGAAGTGGACCCACCTTCTCCAGCTGAAAGAAGGACGACAGAGAGATCTGAGCTCTAAGTCTACACCATGTGCAATGGAGGACACGAAGCTGTACCCTCACCAGGTATGAGAAACAGGGGAAAATAACCAAGTAAAACCTGCCACGTGCAGAGAAGCCCGTAGGGCTGTGGCCAAGAGGAATGAGAAATCTACACCCACCAAATGGGGCACGGCGGCTTCAGAAGCTGAGCTCGTAATAAACAGGACTGAGCAGGACGGAAAGTACCAGAACCAGGATCTGCAGCCATGCCCAACAGGAGCTCTGGATGAGAACAGGGATGGGGAGAGATCATATCCGAGGGACTTTCAGTGCTGGGTCCTCCAGAACTGACGGAATGTATGAGTTCCCGCAGCAAGAATGCAGGGTGAATTCCAAGCAGGGTACATCCCAACAAACCTTCACACATCGGAAGCTAATAAATCAGGTGCTAGGTGTACAGGGATATTATTTAAGGTATGAAAGCAATAGTCATATACCCAAACAAGATATGGGCCAAGGGAGAGAGGAGAAGCAAACTACCCTTTTTGTTTTTCATGGTGAGAAAATCTCTTAAGTTATAATTCAATAAATAAGACATAAAAGAATATTGTGTATAGTTGCAAGGCAATCACTGAAGGAACTAAAAATACTCCATAAACCTTCCAAATTATTAGAGGGAAAACCAATACATAAAGCAAACCACAGAAATACAGACCACAGAGTAAAACTTCTAAAGGAAACATTAAAATCAAAAAGCATAGTATAAAATAATATGACAGGACTGAGACCAAATGTACCCTTTCACGTCATTAAATATAATGGGATAAACTCATCTATTATTTAAAAAATACTCTCTTTTTGGATCACAGAGTAAAACAACGAACATAGTCTTGTAGAAAATATATCTGATTCCCAGCTCAAATCTCAGTTTTGCCTCTGACTTCGGTGACATCAGGGTGGACATTTCCATGGGGCTCTGATTGGCTCCAAGGTGACAATGTTAGGCTATAACAAGTTTCCTTCCCCTTTGTGTTCCCAGAGCAAGTAGGAACCCTGTGTGATGTGTGTAGTTTAAAAATACAGGAGAATTGGGCTGGAGAGTTAGCTCAGTGGTTCCAGCGCCTGTCTTGCAAGCGCAAGGACCTGGGTTCGATCCCCGGTAACCATATACCATACTGGGCGTGGAGACTCACACTCAGCAGCAACCAGTACCACATACCACAGTGCCGGACGTGGTGGCTCACGCCTGTAATCCCAGCACTCGGGAGGCAGAGGCAGGAGGTTCGCTGTGATGTGAGTTTGAGGCTGAGCTCAGGACCAGCCTAAACCACAAAGCGAGACCCTGCTCAAAAAACCTTAAAAAAAAAAAATGACAGGAGAATTAACACACCCAGATGAACCACTCAGTCAGTGTTGAGTGCAATTCATCCCAACTCATTTGATGTTTGGCCCCATAAGGTTACTGGGGCTCCCAGTATTGTACCCCACTGTGAACTCATTTAAGGGTCAGAAATCAAAAACTACCAATGCAGGGCTGGGGATTTAGCTCAGTGGTTCCAGCACCCGTTTTGCAAGGGCAAGGACCCGGGTTCGATCCCCAGTAATGACATACAATACTGGGTGTGGAGACTCACGCCCAGCAGCAACCAGTACCACCTACCACAATGCAAGGCATGGTGGCTCATGCCTGTAATCCCAGCACTCGGGAGGCAGAAGCAGAAGGATTGCTGTGAGTTTGAGGCTGAGCTCAGGACCAGCCTGAACTACTAAGCGAGACCCTGTCTCAAAAACCTAAAAAAAAAAAAAAAAAAAAACTACCAATGCAAAGGGATAGAGAAAATATGGATCCACAAAAGTGTCTATGTATTGCCAGCATAAATATGAGTGTGTTTTCTACATCAGAAAACAATCTGCTGTTATCTTATCAAATTTGACATTTTTATAAAAAGCCCGTTTGACGTATTCCCAAAAGAAATTCTTGCTAATGTACTCCAGGGGACATTAGTGAGTATAGTATTCATAGTAAAACTATGGAAACAATCAAAGCAGCCATAGACAGGATAAAGGCTAAATAAATTATGGTATACTTACACAATACAATATTATATAACAGTCAAAAACAAAACCAGAGCAGTCATCAGCAACAATATAGCCATATATATATATATAACATCATATTGAATGGGAAAAGTAAGTCCCGGAAAATTAAATATTGTCTGATATCATTTTTTTCTTTTTTTTTGAGACGGGATCTTGCTTTCGTAGTCCAGGCTGGCCCTGAGCTCAGCCTTGAACTCACAACAATCCTCTTGCCTCTGCCTTCCAAGTGTTGGGATTATAGGGGTGAGCCACCACACCTGGCATTGTTGTATGTGGTTACTGGAACCACTGAGTTAAATCCCCGCCCCTGACTAATACCATTTTTATAGTTACTAAGGACAAATTTTAAGTAACAGGTGTTATACATGCTGTAATACTACATTTGAAATAGTGATAGGGTGGCTAAAAAATCGCACTTGATAGTGAAAGACTGGATCCCTTCTTCTAAGATCAGAAATAAAACAAAAATGTCTGTTTTCAGTATTTCAAGTCAACATTGTACTGAAGCTTTTAGCCAGAGGAATAAAGCAATGAAAAGAAAAAATGGCATGAAGATCACAGAGGAAAAGTAAAACTATCTTTATTTTCAGATGATATGATCTTATTTAAAAAAAAACTTAAGGAATTTACTAAAAATATTTTAGGATTAATAAATGAGTTTAGTAAAGAACCAGGCATATTTCAAGACACAAGGACAATACAAACGAATAACTGAATTCCTATAGAATAACAATAAATAATCCAAAAGCTAATAGGAAAATAATTCTATTTCTAATAGCATCATTAAAAAAATATAAAATACTTAAGGGTAATTTAAATAATGATATGACATATACTGAAACTTCAAAATGTTGAAAGAAATTAAAGATGTAAATAAGTGATAAGACATCCCATGTTCATGGATTGTCAGCATAGTTAAAACAGCGATATTCTCTCAAATTTATCTACAATTAGAATTTGGTGATGGTTTTACAACTCTGTTAGAACCAATGATTTGTACATTTTTAGCTGGTGAACTGCAGGATATGTGAATTATATCTCAATACAGCTGCTTTAAGAAATAAAGATGAGGAAGCAAGAAAACATGAGGGAAAGACTTATAATGATGTTTAACTCTAGTGAAAACGAACTGAGACTGAGTTTAGCTGGGACTATAGGGCAGATCCAAGTTTTTGTCTAAATGCTAGTTATTATTGCTAGATATAATTCCAGTTATGCTCCCAGATCTCTACTAAAATCGAGCAAACAAAGAAAAAGAGAATATAAGAAGGCCGTGTAAGTTCTAGTAGTGGAATATATCCCGAACCAAGAATTCCCCCGCTCTGCTTCTGACTACCTGTGGTTTGAGGAAAAAAACTAATCTTGAGCTGTTTCCAATAGTTAGCTACTGTGGATAGAGAAAATGTGGTTATATACAGTGAAGTACTACTGTGCCGTGGAGGATAAACTGAAGTCATCAGTAGGAAAATGGGTGAACCTTGAGATCATAATCTTAAGGGAAATAAAATGGACACACAAGTTGGAATACTGCATTGTTTCTCTATTGTGAGTAAACAAAAATCACCATGGAGGACAGATATTGTGAAATAGGAAGAATATGTTCAAATGGGAAGGAGAACAAGGGAAGGGAAGGAGAGAGGAAAGAAGGAAAAGGGAAAAAAGAAAAATAGAAGAAAAAAATTACAAAAAAGCTTTTCTACATGGGAAGGGGAAGAAGCCCTGAAGCATTGGGGAAAAAGAATTAAGATATATTATGTACAAGTACAAATTCCCTGTGATGAACTTGATCAATATATATGATACGTACTAATAAAAATATAAAGTTAAGGAAAAAAAGAAGCAAACCTTGAATATCTGGAAAATAACAATAAAACCCTGCCCGTGATAAGTGATGGGTACAGCGAAGGCAGTGCCCAGAAGAAACCTCACAGTCTTAATTAGTTTATTTTACTACAAACAAATGAAGATAACTCAATTTAAAATCACACAAAGAACAATATATTAAGCATGAGAAAAGCAGAAGGAAAGAATTAGTAAAGATAAAAGCACCAATAAATCAATTATAAACAAGAAACAGAGGAATTAGTACATTCAGAAGCAAGTCTTTTGGGAGAAAAAAAAATCCTCCTCTCTTGAAAAATAACCAGATTAATAAAGAAAATAGACCCTGCCTCAAAGAAAAAAAGGAAAGAAGTGAAATCGCAAGTACACAAAAGTAGCGATGAAAATGAAGACACAAGTACAGATACAAAGAATAGTAAGCAAAGCATAAGGAGTTAATAAGCAAAATTTGTTTGTAAAACTGAAAACCTGCATAAAGTGAATACTTTTTCAAGAAAATATAATTTATATGTCTAAGATAATTTGATGTTTTATGTTTTGAGTTATAAAATAGACTGAGACACATAGTCAGGTGATAAGTTGGGGGAAATTTCAAACAGCTATTGCTGTACTATCTAATGTATCCAATCAGAAGTTTCACAGGAAATTTTAAAAGCTTAACATAGTCTTTTTGTTCCTGTGTTATCACATTTTAAAATTAACTTTCTGAAATATTCATAGATGCATATGCAATTGTAAGAAGTAATACAGAAAGATCCTCTATATCCTTTATCCAACATCTCACCAGGCTAAGACTTTGTGAAATTATAGTACGATATCGTGAACGGAACCCTGATGGCGATACAGTCAAGATACAACCACGTGGCCCAGAATACTTCCAGCACTGTAAAGACCATTCATGTTACCCTTTCATACCCCAACTCTTTTTCATTGTTCCCTCCTTCTTTAAACTGCTAAAACCACCACTCAGTATTCTACTTCTATGTTCTCTTATTTCACATAATATAAATAGAATCATGCAGACTGACTGCCTTTTTTTTTTACTCTGCACAACTCTTGGAGATTTCGCCAAGCTGCTGTATGCCAATGATTCATTCCTGTGCACTGCAGAGTAGTATTCCATGGTATGGGAATACCAACATTTGTTCAATCAATTCTAAAATGAGTTTAGGGCTATTTGGAACAAAGCTGCTAAGAACATTTGTGTATGATTTTATAGTAAGCCTGTTTTCATTTGTCAGAAATCAGTGTCCAAGACGGTAGTTGCTGGATAACATAGTAGTTGAGCATTAAATGTTATAAGAAATTGTCAAGATATTTTAGAGTGACTGTTCCAAGTTTCCATTCATGTCAGCCATGTATGAGCGATTCAGTTTCTCTGTGTTCAAGTATTCAGTGTTGTTATTATTTTTTATGTCTGCCTTTTTTTATAGATGTGTAGCGATAACTCGTTTTGATTTTAATTTGCATTTCTAATGGTTAGTGATGTTAAACATATTCACGCACTTCTTTTCAGCCTGTGTATACACCTCACTGAAATGTCTGTTCATGCCTTCTGTCTATTTTCTAATTGCTTCTTTTCTTAATTTTTGATCTCAAGAGTTATTTATATATTCCAGATACTAGTGCTTTGTCTGATACGTAGTTTGCAAATACTTCCTCCCAGGCTTTAATTTGTCTTTTTATCTTCCCAACAGAATCTTTCACAGAGCAAACATTTTTAATGATCCAATTTGATGAAATTCACCTTACAAATCTTACATCTCATGGATCATGCCCGGGGGTCCTGTCTAGGAACTTGTTGCCTAGCCCTGGATCCTACATATTTTCTCCTAAGTGCTTTTCTAGATAATCTACAGTTCACATTCTATATTTAAGTCCATAATTCATTTGAAGTTTTGTGTATAATGTAAAATTGTGGCTGAGATTGATTCCTCTGCTTATGAATGTCCGATCGCTTAAACACCATTAGCTGAAAGACTCTATCACATTGCTTTACACCTTGTCAAAAATCTGCGGGGTGTATTTGTCTGGGTCTATTTCTGGGTTCTCCATTCTGTTCTGTTGATCTATTGTTGCTCCCTCTACCAATTTCCTGTACTGTCTTGATTACTGCTTCCTTTTCATTTCAGTTGGACTTTTTTCTCTCTTTGTTTTATCGTACATTTTAGATATACATAATGATAGCATCTAAGACAGAATTTATACCTGTAGGTGATTATCTTGCTGCTTCTTTTTTTCCCATTTCCCTCCCCTCCCTTCAATCCTTCTTCCTCTCTTCCTTTACAAAACCTTTGTTTCCATTTTTTTCTTTTCTTTTTTTTCTCTTGTTCTCTCTTTACTTTTCTTCTCCCTTCTCTCTTATTCCCTGTCTCATTTGGAGATTTCCTTCCCATTTCCCAATACGCATTGTACATTTTGGTCATTATTTCCATATTGAGTTTCTCACACCAGAGAATCTATACAATATTGGGACATACATCTTCTAATTATTTCACCCCAGAGTATGGTCTCAAAATGCATCCATTTAGCTAGAAATATTTCAAGCTCATCCTTCTCTATGGCAGAGTAGTATTCCATTATATTGAAAAAATCAACACATTTTCTTTATCCATTCATTGGATGATGTGCATTTGAGTTGTTTCCAAGATTTAGTTATTATAAATTATGCCACTGTAAATGTAGGTATTCATACATACTGTGGTAGGATGCTGTCAATTCTTTCTAGAAGATATCAAAAGAGGAATAGCTGTGTTGAATGGATCCTCTAATTTTAATATTTTAAAGAAATTTTCACACTGATTTCTACAGTGGTTGACACAATCTACATCCCCACCCACAATGGAGAAGAGTTCCTTTTTCCCCACATCCTTGCCAGCATTTGTTACTGGCTGTTTTCTTGATACCAGCCATCCTTTCTGTAGTGAGGCAGAATTTCAGCATTGTTTTAATTTGCACTTCTCAAATGATCAGCATTGTTGAATATTTTTTCATACATTTCTTTTCCATTTCTACTTCTTCATCTGAGAAGTGTCTGTTCATTTTAGATGCCAAGTTTTGAACTGGCCTTTAAATCTGATTTTTTAAAGTTCTTTATATATTGTAGATGTTAGTTCTTTGCCTGAGAAACAGCTGGCAGGTTTTTTCCCCACACTGTGCGTTATGTCTTTACTCTGTGGGTGGTTTCTTTTGCTATGCACAAGCTTTTAAATAAGATGAGACCCCAGTTGTTGATTCTTTGTGAAATTTCCTGTGCCACTGGGGTTTTGTTTGTAAAGTCTTTGCCTACACCAATGTCTTCAAGAGTTCTGCTTTATCTTCCAGAAGACTCAGTGTTTCTGTTTTGATATTTAGATTTTTAATCCATTCTGATTTTAATTTAATGCATGGTGAAAGATATAGGTGTAGTTTTAACTTTGGCATGTGGAAAGCCAGTTCTTCCAGCACCATTCATTAAAGAGGCTCTTTCTTCCAGTGATGGTGTTTGGCTCCTTCATCAAAGATAAGGTGGCAGAGTATGTTTGGAGCTGTTTTGCATCTTCTAATATGTTCCATTGATCCATGTGTATATTTTTTGGCCAGTACAATGTTGCTTTTATCATAGTCTCTCTGTAGTATAATTTCACATCAGGGACTGTGATGCCTCCTGCCTTGCCTTTGTTGCCCAGAATTACTTTTGCTAATCTTCTTGTTCTGAATGAATTTTAAGATTGTTCTCTCTAATTCTCTGAAATATGCTATTGATATTTTGATCAGGATTGCATTAAATTTGTACAACAATTTTGGAAATAAGGCCATTTTCACTATATTGGTTCTCCCTAACCCACAACAAGCGCTATTTTTCCATTCTGATGTCTTCTTCAATCTCCTTTTTCAGAGTACTATAGTTTTCAGAGTAAAAGTCTTTTACTTCTTTCATTAGATGATTCCTAGGTATTGCAATATTTTGGATGCTTTCATGAAAGGTGTTATTTCCCTAATTTCTCTTCCAGTGAGTTTGTTATTTATGTACAAGAATACTATTGATTTCTGAGTGTTGACTTTGTATCCAGATATGCTACTAAATTTGGTTATTAAACCTAGAAATCTTTTGGAAGACATTTTGGGGGTCTTCTACATAGACTATTACATTATTTGCAAATAACGATAATTTAACTTCTTCCTTTCCCATCCTTATTCCCTTTAGTTCTTTGTCTTGTCTAATTGCTCTAGCTAATAATTCCAGAACTATATTGAATAAGAGTACTATCCTTGTCTTGTCCTTGACTTTAGAGTGAAAGCATTCACTTTCTGTCCATTTAGTATGATACTGCCTGTTGGTTTGTTATTGATGGTTTTTATTATGTTGAAATAAAGACCATCTCTTCCAATTTACTGTAGAGTTTTTTGTTATAAATGGATGTTGGAGTTTTTCAAACACTTTTTGTGGATCTACTGATCATGTGGTTTTTGTCCTTGGCTCTGTAAATATGGTGTATTATATTTATTGATTTGCATATATTCAACCATCCCTGCATCCCTGGGATGAATCTTATTTGGTCATGATGTACAATCTTCTAGATTCTTTGCTGCGTTCCTTTTGCCAGTATCTTATTAAGGATTTTTATATCTATGCTCATGAGGGAAACTGGCCTGTAGTGCTCCTTTTTTTGATTGAATCCTTCTCTGGTTTTAGTATCAAGGCAATGCTCATTTCCAGAAAGGAATTTGAGAGTACTACTTTCTTTCAATTTCATTAAAGAGTATGAGAAGTATCAGCATAAGATCTTCTCTAAATTTCTTGTAGAATTCAGCAGTGAATCAGAGCTGCACTTTTCTTTGTTGATAGGTTTTTAATTACATCTTCAATTTCATTGACTCTTACTGGTTTATATAGAATTTTTATTCAAGATATCTTGATTCAGATTTGATAATTCATATGTATCTAGGAATCAGTCCTCTGTGTTTTCTAACTTATTACAATACAGATTCATGTAGTAGGGATTGATGAACTCCTGAATTTCTGCACGATTTGTTGTGATTTCACCTTTTTCATTGTAAATTGCATGGATTTGAGTCCTTTCTTTTGTTTGGTAAGATTGGCAAAGGGTTTGTCAATTTTATTTAATCTTTCAAAGAACCAACTCTTCGTTGATTCTTTCTATTGTTTTCTTAGTCTGCATTGCATTAATTTCTGGTCTGATCTTTATAATTTCCTCCCTCATGCAAGGTTTGGCTTTTACTTGCTCTTCTTTTTCTTAAAGTTTAAGGTTCAATATTAGGTTACTTATTTATTCTTACTCTCTTCCTGATATGGGGATTCACTGGTATAAACTTTCCTGGTAGGACTGCTTTCATCATGTCCCATAAGTTCCAGAATATTGTATTGGCAATATTACTCAACTGTAGAAACTGTCTACTTTCTTCTTCAATTTCATCTGTGATACATTGGTTGGGAAGGGTGTTATTTAATTTCCATGTGTTTGTGAAGTCCTTGTGGTTCCTTTTGACACTGATTTCCAATTTCAATGCACTATGGACTGGTAAAATGCATGAGATAATTTTAGTTTTTTGCATTTACTTAAGCATGTTCCATGAGCTGGTATGTGGTCTATTATCTGTCCCTTTGCTAGTCTCATACTGTTTTGATTATTGTTGTTATATTTTAGGGTTTTTTTTTTTTGTTTGTTTTGTTTTGTTTTGTTTTGTTTGAGACAGGGTCTCGCTTTGTGGTTCAGGCTGACCCTGAGCTCAGCCTCCAACTCACATCACAGCAATCCTCCTGCCTCTGCCGCCTGAGTGCTGGGATTACAGGCGTGAGCCACCATGCTTGGCACTGTGGTATGTGGTACTGGTTGCTGCTGGGCGTGAGTCTCCACACCCAGTATGGTACGTGGTTACCGGGGATCGAACCCGGGCCCTTGCACTTGCAAGACAGGCGCCAGAACCACTGAGCTAACTCCCCAGCGCTATATTTTAGACCTTAATACAAAAAATAGTGTGATTTTTTTTGTTGTTGTTTGTTTTTGTTTTTGTTTTGATTTTCTGAGACAGGATCTTGCTTTGTACTTCAGGCTGGCTATGAACTTACTATGTAGTCCAGTCTGGCCTCCAACTCATACTGATCTTCCTGCGGCAGCAACTCAAGTGCTGTGATTACTGAGTGTGCTACTACATTTGCTTCTCACTTTTTTATTTATTTATTTTTTGAGACAGGGTCTCGCTTTGTGGTTCAGGCTGGCCCTGAGCTCAGCCTCCAACTCACATCCCAGCAATCCTCCTGCCTCTGCCGCCCAAGTGCTGGGATTACAGGCGGGAGCCATCACACCCGGCACTGTGGCATATGGTACTGGTTGCTGCTGGGATGTGAGTCTCCACACCTATATGGTATGTGGTTACTGGGGGATCAAACCTGGGTCCTTGCGCTTGCAAGGCAGGTGCCAGAACCACTGAGCTAAATCCCCAGCCCTCACTTTATTTTTTAATAAAGATTGTATTTATCAATTCTAACCCTGTGCTTTTCTAAGTAAATTTTAGAATTACAATTTCTTTACTTCAAATATCTACAATCCACCTTGCTGAGATTTAAATAAGACTTACATTTAGACTGTAGGTCAAGTATGAACAACTGGAATCTTTATATGAAGTCTTCTAATCAATGAAAGCATTATGTATCTTCATTTAATTAAGCTTCCCTCAATGACTATAATTTTCTAAATATAGATCCTACCTATGTTTTAATTTAAACCTGATTATTTCTTTTTCCACAGCATGATTACAAATGACCTTGTGTTTTTTATTTTGGTTTTAGATGCCCACTGCTAGTACACTGAAACATGATTGATTTTTAGGTTTTGATTCTGTTTCCTAGGACCTTGCTTCTAAACTCACTTATTACCTCTAAGAGGTTGTTTTATTTTGTTTCGCCTTGATTCCTCGGGATTGTCTATATATTCAATCCTATCTTCCTATCAAATTTAAATGATTTTATTTCCTTTTCCTGTCTTATTACAATGGGTAGAACTTCCAGTAATATGTTCAGTAAGAAGAAGCCGTACATCCTTACCTTGTTCTCAGTATAACAGAGAAACAGTCACGTTTGCACTGTTAGTGTGATTTTAGTACAGCCTTTCTATACCTTCTACTTCTACTCTTGATCAACTCTTCATCAACTGAGGAAGTTCTCTCCTATTTTACTGCTGTTTTTATCATGAGTGGGTGTTGGATTTTATCAACTGCTTTGTATGAATTGATATGATCAAATAGCTTTATACTTCAGAGTGTTGATAGGATGGGTTTTTTGATCTTCAAACACTGAACTACTTTTACATACCTAAAACAAACCCTGTTTAGTAATGGTGTGTACTTCTTTTTATACCTTTAAAGACTTTATATGCTAATCTTTTGTTGGTAATTGTTCGCTGTAAATTCATGAGAGATACTAGTCTGTAATTTTTTAATGTAACCTGTCTGGGTAACATCAGTCTCACAAAGTGAAATGAGAAGTGATCCCTTCCTTTTGACTCATTGGAAGAGATTATGCAAAATAGGTGTTGGTAAGCCTTTGGTAGGATTCACCAGTAAAGCTATCTGGACCTGGAGACTTCTTTCTTATGAGATCAGTGATGCATTTCTTCTTGCATCAGGCTGATAATTATTGGTTCTAGAATAACTGTTCTAAGCTGTCAAATTTATCAGTGAGAATTTATGCAGCTTAATTTTGCTATCGCTTTTAGGACTGCATGATCCACAGGGCCAGTCCCTGTTTCCTTTCTATACTGGTAATTTGTATCTTCTTTCTTTTTTTCTTCATCAGCTTGCCTGGAATGTACTAGTCATATTATTTTTTTAAGAAGAAGCTCTTTTTTCACTGATTTTTCTCTATCCCATTGTATCTTTCAATCTCATTGGTTTCTACAGTGATCTTTGTTTTTCCTTTCTTCACTCATTTTAGATATGTTGTTCTCTTTTTTCGAGTTTTTAACCAGGGGCTTGGTTTATTTATTCAGGTTATTTGTATTTTATAATATAAGCATTTTTGCTATGTTTCCTTCTTTGCTTTGCCTTACTAAGTCCTACATACTTTTATGTAAGTGTGCAGTTGGATTCTGTTTGGGAACTTTCTTGTCTCTTTTGTTACTGATTTCTAGTTAATTTCATTATAACTAGCAATCCTATTCTATGATTTTGATTAGTTTACATTTTGTAAGGTTTGTTTTATGTCCCAAGATGTGGTCTATCTTAGTGAATATGCATTCATATTTGAAAAAAAAAAAGTGAATTTTTCTGTTGTTGGGTGAAACATTCTTACAGATCACTAAAATTCATTTGGTTCTGTGTTGAGGTCTTTTATACTCTTACTGACTTTTTAGTACAGTTCCAGAGTATAGGGTGTTGTAGTTCACAAATACAAATACAATTGTGAATTTGTCTACTTTTCCTTCTGGCCTAATCAGTTTTTTGCCTCTAGATATTCAGGTCCTCTTTTGGGAGATGTACACCTATGTAGTAGTTATTTCTTCCTGTTGAGTTGATCTTTGTATCATTATTCAATGTATCTTTTTTCTGTGATCAATTTCTTTACTTCAAAGTCTACCTTATCCAATATTAATTACTTCATTTAGTAATATTTTCATGGCATAACTTTTTCAACCCTTTCACTTTCAACTTCGTTGTGTTTTTTCTATTTGCAGTGAGTTTCTTTAGGCAGTATACTGTTTGATAATATCTTTAATCCACTCTGCCAATCTGTCTTTCCATTGGCTTGTTTAGACCATTGAAATTATTTATTGTTATGTTAGAACCTCAACCTTCCAGTTTAATAATGTATTTTGTTTGTTTCCCTTGTGTCTCATTTCTCTTTTAATTTTATCATCTTCTTGCAAGTTATTTTTAGAATTCTATCTTACTCAACTTATAGTGATTTTTGGTATACTGTTTTTATATCTGTTATAGTGCTTTCTCTAGATATTTCAATGTATATTCACTGATTATCATTGTCTATTAATATTGACATTTTGGTACTTGAGAGAGGTTTAGAAATTATTTTGTCTGTGTATTTTAAGAATATACTTTTGTTCAGTGTTTCTTCCACATGTACTCAGATAGTGTTATAATTTTTGTTTCAGCCATCAGATATTGATGGAACTTCTTGAAAATCTCTTATCTTTATTCATGCCAGTGTTTGCCTTACCTTAATAAAGTTCTAAGGTTAGTTTTGTTACCACTTCCTGTTTACAGCTATTCCTTCCCTCACTGGAAAATCTCAGGAAGAATACTTTTTCTATATACAGAATTTGCAGTCAACAATTACTTTCAGAATTTGGAAAGTGATCCAATTTCTCCTGGCCTGCATGGTCTCAGAAGGCCAACTGGAAATTCTCTGCTGCTTAAACTGGTGTTGCCCTATATGTCTCTCCAATTTGTCTCTTAGCAAATGCTTGACCACAAAGCTATATTCCCAACCCCAGTTTGGCTGTTTGTAAATTGAGCCTTTTATAATAAAATAACAAACATAAGTGAAGTGTTTCACTGAATTGTTTCTGTCTGGATTCTTTGAAGGTTTTTGTTTGTTTGTTTGTTTAAATTTGCCTTTCCTTTCTAGAAGCTTAACTGCATGAACCTGGTCATGGACGTTTTGGAAGGGGGTTAGTCTCCTAGAGATTTCCCCCAACTTCTTGAATAATTAAGTTTATCTTTGGCCTAATTTAGGAATATTTAGCCTTTAATTCTCTGTGCGTGGGGGAAATCTGTCTCTTCCTCATCTCTTCCAGTATTTCTAATAATACAAGTGTTAGTCCTTCTCTTAATGTCAACCAAGTCCCTCAGACTCTGCTGGGGTTTTTTTGTTTGTTTGTTTGTTTGTTTTTTGGTTGTTTTTTTTTGAGACAGGGTCTCATTTTTGTGGTTCAGGCTGGCCCTGAGCTCAGCCTCAGGCTCATATCACAGCAGTTCTCCTGCCTCTGCCTCCTGAGTGCTGGGATTACAGGCGTGAGCCACCACGTCCGGCACTGTGGTATGTGGTACTGGTTGCTGCTGGGTGTGAGTCTCCATGCCCAGTATGGTATGTGGTTACCGGGGATCGAACCGCGGTCCTTGCACTTGCAAGACAGGCGCCGGAACCACTGAGCTAACTCCGCAGCCCATCTGCTGGTTTTTTAAAGTCTTTTTTCTCTCTTGACTAGAAAGGTAAAATGGGGGAAGTTCTCTAGATCTGTCCTCAAGCTTTATAATTACATCCTCAATCATCTCCACTCCATCCAGCTTTTAAAATTTTTATTATATTTTTCATTTCTATAATTTCCACTCTCGTTCTTATTTAAAAGTTCTTCTTTCTTGCTGAGCTATTGCTATTTTTTCATTTGCTTTAAGAGAATTTATAATTGCTTGTTGAAGCATTTTTACGATGGCCGCTTTAAAATCCTTGGCAGATAACTCCAACATGATTCATCCCTGCACTGATGGCATGTTATTATTCATGGTGTGGTTTTCCTGGTTCTTGGTGTATGAGTGATCATCTGATTGTATAGTGAACATTTTGGACGTTATATAATAAGAGCTGATTCCATGTAATCTTCCTTTTCTAATTGTCTCCCTTTTGGGGGAATAAGGCAGTGCTGGGTGGGTGTCTCTGCTCAGATCCCTGCTGAGTCCCAGTCCTCCTCACCAGGCTAAGGCAGAAAGCTGACTCACCCTGTTTCCTAGCTGCGGGCTGGGGGAGGCAGCTGAGCCATCACTGGCCCCCACTCATGCCACAACACTAGGGAAGGAAGGGAGAGCGCTGAAGCGCCAGCCACCTCCATGGCGCTGCGTCAGTCCTCCTGTGACGCTCGGTGGGAGTGAAAGCTCAGTCCTTGAGAGGAACCACTGAAACTAGGGTAGGAGGGAAGTGAGGCATCAGCTCTTTCTTCTGCATCCACTCCTCCCACTGACGCTATTCTGGTAAGGGGTTGGCACCCTGGCTGCTTCCACTGGGCGAGGAATCGAAGATCAGCTCCCCACTCATTGCAGCCAACGCTGTCCTGGCACAGAAATTTAAGCGCTGGCTGGTTCCGTTTGGGGAAAGGAAAGATTTCCATTCTTCTCCATTTGGCATCCTCCACAGGGGGGTCAGAGGACTGTGGGCTCCAGGGAAAGGGAGAGAGACAGATGGCAGAGGTTGGAGGCTCAGTTCCTAGCTCAGATTGGCTAAAACCACAGATGTACCAAGGGGAGGTGTTTAGCTGGAGTAAGGCAGATACTGTCAACAAGGTTTTCTTGAAGGCTTTCTTGAAGCTCTTTGTTTTGTGGTTTTTGTGTACCTCTTTTGAAGTATAATATACTTATGGAAAAAGACTGATGACAAACATCTACCTTGGTGATGTCTTATATGTTGAGCACATATGTAACCACCACCCAGTTCCTGACACAGAGTGTGTTTGATAACCCAGACATTCATCCTACGTCCCCAGTGCCTGACTTCCTCCTACTCAATAGGTTTGGTTTACCCTCCAGAGCTCACTCTTTTTTCCCATAATCAGTGGAACAGGAACTGATGATTTATTCCTATCCAGGACTTCAGCTCCAGCGTGGTCCCACCTACATCGAGTTTGCACTTGTGCCTGGGGAGTTAGTTCTCCAGGTGAAAGGCTTGTTTTCCTCCCAACACCAAATAAGTGGTGTCTTTTCCAAAACCAATTCTCTGATTCTATGAAAACCATAATAGTCAGCTACTCAATTTCTGGGACAAAATACCTGACACCCACGTTGTGTAGGAGCAAAGGTTTAATGTGGCTCATGGTTTTAGTCCATGGTTGACAGGCTCCAAGGAAAGCAAGCAAAGCTGCACAAATCATGGTGGCCAAGAACCAAAGCCAAGACACAACCAAAGAGGGCCAGGCTAGGGACCAAGTACAGGACCCAAGGTCATGGCTCCATAACCCACCCAAACACATCTTGAGTTTGCTGACACTCTAGGTGGCTCTGAAGCTACTCAGGTTGGCAATCGAGCTTAACCATCGCAATGGGACAACTAGAAATTCAACTCAGATTCCATAGAGATTCCCAGAGTTAGTGCAGGTGCCCCAGGTGAAGGTCTCTGTCACAAAAGGCTCTCTACACTTTAAACATCATTGTTAAGTCCCAGGCCACAGATATTACTGAATGACCAACTATAAATTCATGGCTTCATACAACTTCCCAGTCCCAAATCCAGCAGTTTGCTAAGATAACTCACAGAACTCAAGAAAATGCTTCACTTATGTTTCCAGTACCAAAAACTATAGAATGAGAAACAGCCAAAGTAGAAAAGATAAACAGGGCAAAGAATGGGGAAGCAGATAGTGGACTGTAATCTCCATGCCCTGTGCAAGTGTACTGCCCTCCTAGCACCTCCACATGTCCACCAACTTAGAAGTTTTCAACCCTCAACCTTTAGAGGTATTTATAGAGATCCCATTATATGAATATGGCTGATTATATCAATAGCCATTGATGGTTGAGTCAATTTCTAATCCCCAAAAGTTCTAACCCTCTAATCAAGACTTGGCCTTTCTTGACTAGCCCCCATCCTACAGCTAGCTAGGGTGCCAGTCATCTCACTGCCACACAGAAGATACTCTCATCACTTGGAAGACTCTAAGATTTTTAAGAACCAGAAACAAAAACCAAATATATATATAAAATATATATATATATATATCTTTTGTCATCCCACACCATAGTTCTCCAAAAAGAGCTATGTGGGATGTTGCCTGCTTGACTTTGGGTTGTGAGACTGAGTTCTGGTATCTTGGATGCCCTTTTTTCCAGGTACTTTTGTCTTCAACATTCAACCAAGAATTTAGTGAACTTCTTGGAAGAAAGAGTGGCCATACCCTTAAGCCTCCTCCAAAGTCTCAAGAGGCCTCTTTGGTTGCTCTGAGCAGTTGCATCCCTCCACACAGACTCATGGATCATTCTTTCAAATCTTCCAGCCTCCTTCCAGCCCAGAATCAGCAAATTCTTCCACTGTAATAGGGGCAAACGGTCCCTTCTCCAGAGCCTAAGTATCTAGTTTAGAGTTTGAGGCCTCAACATTCTCTGCTACATTCAAACAGGATGTCTATATTTTACAGACCTACTCATTGTTTAGTGAGAGTTTGGTTTGGTGCACCCAGAACATAATCTTTTTGTTATTTCCACCATGCTAAAAGGTTTGATCCATTAGAATGCATGTAATCAGGTAATTCATATTTAATCAAGGGAGCACAAAACAAACACTCATTTATCGTATTTTATATAAACTACATTTTTAAACTAAAATCTAGCAGCACATCAAAATTTGACAGAAATACAAGGATAGTGCAAATGTACCGTAATAATAAATAAGTTAAAGGAGAAAAAAAAGTTTCTGTAGATAGTATAATAAAGATTATTACAAAGACAACACTCAAGTCTGAAAATAAAATAGGAATATTTTGACTGATATGATAAGGCAAAGTTAGCACTACTACCATACATGTTTAACATTGTGAAAAAGGCAAAGGTTCCAAGTATCACACTACTATTTAATATTTATCAGATAATAACTATAAGCTGAAATTTTATTAGAGAAACATATGAGGTATAAAAATTGCAAAGAAGGGGCAAAAAGGTCTTTCATAGATAGATTTTTACTTGAGCTTTTCAAAGGAATTAACTAAAAAACTGACAAGAGTAAAAAAGAATTTTGAAGATGACTGTTGTATGGTCTGGATGCTTGATGTCCTCCCATGCTTATGTGTTAAGGACTTAGCCCCCCAGCCTGTGGCATTATCATGAGGTTGTGGAACCTTCAGGTGGTGTGGACAAAAGGAAGAAAGTGAGCTTGGGAGTACGGCCTTAAAGGGGATATCGGTCCTGTCCCTTTGTGTCTCTGTCAGCTGGCTGCCATAGGGTGAAGAAGTCTTCACCAAGTGTGCTCACTATCGTGTATTCTGCTGTCACAAGTGCAAAGCAACCGAACCAAGTGACCACAGACTGAGACTTCTGAACCATAAGCCAAACTAGCTTGCCTTTTTAAAATGCCTATCTCCAATATTTTGTCATAGTAACAGAAAGGGGACTAACACAGGTTGGGTACCAAGTTAACTTACAAAGTTAATCACCTCCTATATATCAAATTAAAGGAAATGAGAAAACATAATCGAATAATAGATCCCATTTACCAAGCAGTAAGGAATAACATGTGAAGCAATAAATGTAATAAGGGACTTTGAAGAGCCACTAGTAGAAAGCTTTATTTCAGCCACAAACATGAACAAAAGCCCAACAACAGAGAATACATACCATTTTAATTAATCAAAAGGGTGATAATGAAAATGTGTCTTCCTATAAAATATAAATTTTACACAATCCTGATGAAAATAACAAGGTGGTTTTTTTCCCCAACTGTATCAACACTGTTATTTTTATTTTAATATTTTAAAGTTTTGAATCAAATAGAAACTTGCCAAAAGTTAGGAGCAACCTAGAAAGACCTCTTACCTGAAGCATTTGGAAACAAATTGTGACATTGTGGCCCATTACTCTTGAATATCTCAGGGCTCTGTGTGTATTTTTACAGCACAAAAATGCTAGGAGTGTTGTCAGCACCAGAAGGCAGCTCCTAGTGTGAAGCCCTAGCAAAATTACATATGGCCAGGAGGTGCCGAAGGAGGGGACCTCAGGCACACACATCTGATAACATGAATTATCACAAATGATTCTGCCAGCACCACAGCCTTGCACTCGCACCACGATGACCTCACACAGGGACATGTATCTAACAACTGTTCAACCTTGGATGGATGCCACTTTGTCATCCGCCCTCAAACAACCCTGTTATTAATCTTTGTAGCTAAGGATAATTGTTTAAAGCAACTCATGGAGCAACTCTTTCTCATTTTGCCTATGAAAGTTTCCCTTCA
>PVIR01025439.1:0-25026 GCA_004026965.1 Petromus typicus | reverse complement strand
GTGCCCATTGTTAACAACGTGACATGGTGCACTTAAAGACGTGTTAAAATGGTATATTTTGTGTTAAGTGTTCTTGCCATGATAAAAAAGCACAAAGATTGCTTTCCCTGTCTCAGCTGATATCATTCACTTTATAGCATCATTATATTTTATACACACTTCAAAATTAAAATCTATGACAAATAAAAATAATAGAATTGATGGAGGATTTTTCTTTATAATTTTGAAATTCTTTGGCTAGAGAAGCTTCTAAAATATCCTAGGGGCTGGGGATTTAGCTCAGTGGTTCCAGCGCCTGTCTTGCAAGCGCAAGGGCCCAGGTTCAATCCCCAGTAACTACATACAATACTGGGCGTGGAGACTCAAGCCCAGCAGCAATCAGCACCACATACCACAGTGCCGGGCGTGGTGGCTCACGCCTGTAATCCCAGCACTCCGGAGGCAGAGGCAGGAGGATTGCTGTGATGAGTTTGAGGCTGAGCTCAGGGCCAGCCTGAACTACAAAGCGAGACCCTGTCTCAAAAAACAAAACAAAACAAAACAAACAAATAAATAAATAAATAAAATATCATCCTAATATAGAAACTATTAACATTGGCCATTTTAAGAAATATGCCCCCCTTATTTAACTTATTAAAATCAGAATACTTTTCTTAAATTTAAAACATTTACTAAGATAAATTTAGTCATACATCATCTCTTACTTCAAAGAAGTTAATGAGACTTTAGTTTTATTGAGCATATTAATTGTAATTCACACATCAATTTTCCCAAACATAGAGAATTACTTAGTTTACTGAATTTATTTCTTGGGTTTTTTGCTGTGAGGATTTGACTTTTTTGGTACAGTTTCCTACCACCCATCCTGTTTGAGAAGACATCCTATCATCGAAGTGTTCAGCAAATTCCCACTTCCGACCACAGAGACTGGTGTGCAGCAAGCTCTGGTCCTGAACCTGTTTCAGTATCAGGTGATGATATCGACCAAGGAGATTTTTCACCACTGGCCTTAAATCCTGAGCAAATTAAGCAAGTAGCAAGTGCAGCTGGCTTTAGTGAAGCAGAACCAACAGTCTTGCAAAGATGGCGGGAGTGGTGTGCTTAGAATCACCACAGCTGTGCTCCTTAATATTGAACTTTTGGTACTTGCATCTTTTCTGAGACTTGCTCTCTATGACTATTTGAACTAATTCCTACTTATTTAGGGAAGTAATTTCCGCTTAAATTCTCCAGAGTCAGTATTGTTACAGAGGAGAAAGTAAAACCCAACTCTAGTGAAGAAAATGTTATTTGAGAAAAATTTATGGATAGTAGCTAATTATAGAAATGAGAATTCTGAAAGGAAGTAAAAATCAAGTATAATTATTAACAAGTCAAAATGCAGCAGCTGAGGCATCTAAACTATGAAGAACTCAAGATGGTAAGGCAGGATATCTATTATACTGGAATATTGAGATCTGAAGATATTAAAACTTATTCTATTATGGTAGTTATGATTCCCAGATGGTTAGACACACTTAGGATTATTTAAAATCTATTGCTTAAGAAAACATTAAAATATTTCATTAATAATTGTATCCTTATTTTATGATAAAATGGCACTTATAGTATGTTGAATTAAAATATTAAAAATGTGCCTGATTGTCAAATGTCATTACTAGAACGTTTAAATTCAAACTGTGAGACCCCTATTTTGACTTAAAATATATATTTATTAAAACTTCTCTAAACCAAAATTAATTCCAACATTCCACACCCTTATTGTCATCTTCTGTTAAAAATGAAAGTCGGTTTTAGTTACGAGTTTTGACCCAAGGCAGCCTCATAGTTAATCCAACTAAAGCGGGATCCATCATTATTTTATTTTATATATTCTTGAAATGATTCTGACAAATTTCACTTCTACCAAAGTTAACCAAAGTCTATTTGTATTTCTTACAACGGAGGATATTTGTTTGCTCATATACATTTATAAAACTTCCATTTATCATATTACTGTTGGTGAGAATTCACCTAACCTTTCAGTTGCAAAACTAGTAGCTGTGTGACTGTGAGCACCTACTTCTTCACCTGTGGAGTTGGACATATGATAATTGGTTTTGACTATTAAATTCTTTCAAATGTTAAAATCATTGATTTTTGAACCAGAACTAAAACTATATATAACATCATCAAACAAAATTTGGTTTCAGACCAATGGCTTGGCATCTCCCACCCTAAATATTTATTTATCAGCAGAATCAGTGATATTGACAAAGCTTACTCTAGAATGGAGGTTTCTGTTTGTTTGTTTGTTTGTCTTTCCTGCTCAGGGCTGTGACTATCCCAGCTCTAAAACAGCAGATTTGATGCAATAGTTTACCTCCCAAGAAAAAGCACACTCCTGTTCCCCTTTGTATGTATCCATATCGCTATAGTCATTGATTATACATTTACAGAAATTAAACTATGCCAACTTCTGTAGTCTGCAGTTTACCTCATCTCCAGGCTAAAAAGGAAGACAATATAAAATGAATAGCATACAGTCACCTAACTGTGGGTGAGTGCCACATGGTTTGAGAGGAAAGTGTAATGACACATAAGGAGACACCAAGCCCCTAAATGACCCTAAAGGAAAACACAGATTGTCAGAGCTCACTCAGGGAGGAAACTGGATCCTATTAGGACTGGTAGTTGATGGGTGTACAGTAGTTCTCCAGAGCTGTGTTCCATGCCAACCAAACTGGGCACAGGGTAATGTACTGGCAGTCACTGCGCCGATGGTGACTCTTTCCTCCTCTTTTCTGTTGGAGTTTTGCAACCTGAAACTTCAAAGACCTTGGATGTAGGTTCCTACTTCAAAAAACATTTACATCATTTGAGAAAAACTGTAATGGAAAGACAAACAAATGCTTTCAGGTTACTTCAAACAACAAGATATTGTAAAAGTCTGCCCAACATCTACAGAGCCTTTCCTCTTCGTGGTTAGCTCCACGTTCTTTTAAACAAGGAGAATAAAAGTTTCCACCTGCAGGAAATAAATTCTGAGTTCTTCTTGAGAAGCAAAAGAGCCTCATAAAAATCCATTCTCTGTAAAACAGAAAGGAGATTTTATTTTAGGTAGTTGTCCTCATTTCCTTTGCCACTTTAAGTCCTGGGCATGAGTTGATTTTCACAAAAGTATTTATAGAGAGAAGAAAAAAGGGAGAGCCTTAAATTTGGATTTCTCTAGAGCTAGAGCCTCAAAAGTGTCAGGACTTTCTCTGGAAGCATGAACACAGTAGCCCAATGAGTAAGCGGTGGGCTTCTCACTTACTATGCTACACTATCTCTTGTATGATCCTGCTAAGCCTTGTTGTTTCCGTCCATAAAATGTAGACAATAACAAGATTGTAGTGAAGACTGGGCAGAAAGAGATAGGATGTGTTTGGCATAGCATCTGGCATATCTGCTCAATAAATTCAGGCTATTGACATAAGCATCCTTATTATTTTTAATTAACAGTCAACAGCATTATAGTGATAGAAGTGGGTGAGGGATAGGAAGATAGGCATATTTGTGTTACTTTAGCAACTCAAAAAATAAGACCTATGCTTATCCATATGACACATCATAATCACCTTGTATGGAAGGCAGTTTTTTGTAATGACCCTCTGAATTACAAAGCAGCACATTGCAATATTCAGGATGTTATATCCTTTCAAAGAAATACCACAGCATCCACACAGCTCATTTATTTAAATTAATAAAATATTTGCTTTTTTAACATCAGTATCATAGAAGGAAAGAAGGAAGGGAGAGGAGGGAAAGGAAGAGAAGAGAAGGGAAAGAGAGAGGAGGGGAAGAGAGAGGAAAGAAAGAAGGAAATGAATCAACCATGTTCTCTTATTTCTCATCCTGTAAAACCTGTTTAAAGGCTTGTCAGTAAGAAAAATCTATTGCATTTTTATTAAAAATGTTTAATTTGAAATCGTGCACTGTGCAAATTTTTTAACTTTCAGGATTAATTAGATACATCTATGGTATCAGTCAGAGTCCAGAAAAATTAAGAAACAAAGATTAACTGTTACTCTAAGCAGGAAAACATGTAACGCAGTGAAATTTGAAGATGCATAAGAAGGCCCAGAGGCCTAGTGATCAGGGGACGCACTTATTATTCGTTTCACCCACAAGAGGACTAAGAATTGTCAATAATCACAGGAAGCTTCCTAAAGGCATACTCATTCTCTTCCTACAAAGAAAAGAAAGCACATGTCCATCAGTTACTTTATCTGAATGAAGGTGATGGTTCATACTCTTCTAGTTTAGTTCCAACCTATATTGCATTCAGTATATTTGTTGCTCTTTCAACTGTATCCAAGGAAAGGGTCATCAGTGTAGTTAACCCAAAACAGGATGAGTTGAAGTTAGGATAAAGATCCTGTGGACTATTTCTGTGGCAAGACAGAAAGTTAAAGCAATCCTGACAGGTGAACAAAAATTGCTACTAGGGCTCTTTTTTAATCATTTTTACTTCAGTGACAGGGTATGATTTAATTTATTTGAATTAGTGTTTTTGTGGAAGATTTAAACTGAATGAAAAGGAATATTCTATATTTAATAAGGCAATTTATAAAACAATGCATCGTGGTAAAAAGTGAACACTGTCACAAAATTTCAAGGGATTATAAAATGGTATCATAGGATAATGAAGGTAAGGTAAATTGGTAGAAATACATCATACATAAATATAATAAAAGCAGTGATTATATACACTACATCATAATCCAGTTACAAGAAGTTCTATCTGTCATAATTTTTTCTTTTAAGTTATTAACTATGAAACTAAAAATATATGCAGCATTTAAAGCATTCATTATTGATGTGCCAGAAAAATAACATTTTGCTATAATGCTAAAACCAAGATAATAATAAATTTTATTTGAAATTTAAATACACCTAATGTTTATCTTTATCCAGATATTTAAAACACAAAATTATCTATATTTTCCTGTTTTTTGATTGCTGTTAATGAGGGAAAAATAAAACTATTTCTGTTGAATAATTCAATATTATTCTCTCCTAATGAAGTTAGTCACAAATTTGCCTCAAATTAAACATAATAAATATCAAATATTTATTTTCCCTAAATTCTTCCCAATTTAGCATTTACTACTTTTTATTTTTATTTTATAACAATACCTTAAATTTATAGTATACATTTTATGTACCTGTCATAGACTTAAAAGTTTAGATTTATTTTCAGAATCTTTAATATCATTATAGCATTATGCACTCTGGAATTGAGAGAAATATGCCTAAAAATATATATTAATCATCCCATTAGCATGACGTCATAATGAGTGCAGGACCAGACATACATGATCACTGTAATTTGACAATGTAAGATGTAATTCTTAAAGCATTATTCACTCATTTTATACACCTATGATTAAATTTTTAGTTTTATTTTATTATTTTATAACTTTGTCCTTTCCTGTCCCTTTTTAAAGGGAAAAAGACCTGGGGTGAGGGGCTGAAGGAGAAGGAAAAAAATATGTAACGAACTAAGATGTTATGTACGTGCACCAACCACCCATGATGAATGTAGTCATTATGTACAGATACCAATGAACAAAGATTGAAATAAAAATGTAATTTTAAGTCTTACTAATATTAGTATAGGAAGTTGAATTGCTAGCATTCTATTTTCTGAATTTATTTTATCATATTTTAGCCCTTCTATTTTTAAACTACAGCTTTCTTTGAGATTAAAATTTACATATCAAATTCAATTCTTTACAGTGCACAATTGACTGGGTTTTCAATGCATTCACCACTAATTAATTTTATTTTTTTAGGTTATTTATTTATTAATTTTTTGGGGGAGAGACAGAGTCTTGCTTTGCAGTTCAGTCTGGCCCTGAGCTCAGCCTCAAACTCACATCACAGCAATCCTCCTGCCTCTGCCTTTCAAGTGCTGGGATTATAGGAATGAGCCACCACACCTGGCACTGAGGTATGTGGTACTGATTGCTGCTGGGAGTGAGTCTCCACGCCCAGTATTGTTATGTGGTTACTGGGGATTGAACCCCGGCCCTTGCGCTTGCAAGACAGGAGCCAGAACCACTGAGCTAAATCCCCGGCTCCCATTAATTAATTTTAGAACATTTTTCTCCCTCTCCAAAGAAATCTTACAGCATTCAATACTCACTTGTTCCCCCTTCATTTCAATATCTACAGATCACTCTGTACTTCTTGTCTTTTAAATTATATCTATTCTGTGAAAAAATCAGACCTCCCCTCAAATTGGAAGACCTAATTTAAAAAATGGACAACTGAAATTAATAGACACTTCTCAGATGAAGATGTAGAAATAGTAAATAAATACAGGAAAAAAACATGTTCAACATCACTGGTTCCAAGAGATGTAAAATAAAATAACAGTCAACCCCATCTCACTCCAGAAAGAATGTCTGTTATCAAGAAATCAACCAATAACAAAGGCTGGCACAGCTTTGAAAAAAAAAGAACCTTTCTCCACTATGAGTGGGTTCAAGCATTATGGAAATCAGTGTAGAGATTCCTCAGAAAAGTAAGATGAGAGGTCCCCTTTGATCCAACTGTTCCTTTGCTGGGTACCTTCCCAAAAGAATTAAAAGCATCTTACCATAATGATGTATGTGCACCCATGTTTACAGCAGGGCGGTTTAGTTATAGCTAAATTTTAGAAATAGCCCAAATGCCCATCAACCAATGAATGGAGTACTCTGCTGTCTGACTATGGGTGAGTTAGCACCATTCCTGAATCCTTCTACTCTTTATGCTTTTCCTTTGTAAACTAGATTCTGGCCTACATTTGTCAATAAGAGGCATTTGTGAAAAATGAAAAGCAGAAAAAGAGGCTGAAAAAGTCTTCCTCTCCTAGGGGCAGCAGTGAGATACACATGAGCTTTAGCAGTCGGTAGCTTTTTGCACTTGCTCCTGTCCCACAAACTGTCTGCCTTGGAGCTGCAGGCAGCTATGAATGCACACTGAGAATTTCTACGTGTTCTACAACTGTGGAAAAAGCTAGCAGTGGGCCCACGATATACAATGACTTTTCCTGATCTTCACGCTTTCATTCTGACATCCAATGGTTTTCTGCACTTCTAAATCCTTGTATTAAATCTCTCTTTCACTCACTGTCTCTAGCTCCTATTGAAAGTGGTATCTGCTTTTGTTCTATTTGAAACATAACTGATACTTTGCTGTTACTGTCCATGCCATACATGTGCTTTAAGTATCATGAAATCAAAATTGTAGTTGTAAGTATAAGAAAAATTAAAAGTATTGACTTTTATAGGAAGGCATCAAGGTATCCAAATTGATTTTCCTTTCTCACATTCCCTTATTCCTGGCATTACTATTGTTATGGTTTCATGTGGGATATCTACATAAGAGGGGATATTATTCAATGAGACTCTCTACTAAGACTACCATTTTAATGTCTATGACATAGCCTGTACTTCGTAGTCCTAAAAGTCCCATGGATTTTTTCTTTCTGCTTTTACTAGATATCTCCCTATGGATAACATGAGACTTTCCCTAATATCGAAGGTTGGGTCTTTGTGGAAATGTACTACAGATATGAGATCATCATTTCTGGGGTTTTTCTTTTTTCATGTCAGGAAAATAATTTGTAGAGATTAATTTTAAATTTCTTTAGTTTTTCAATCTGTGTGTGTGTGTGTGTGTTGACACAGAACCTTGTTACAAAGTTCAGATTGACCTTGAACATACTGTGTAGCCCACCCCAGTATGGAACCCACAGAGCCCCTCTTGCCTCAGTCCTGTGTGCTGAGATTATAGGAGTGCGCACCATGCCTGGCTACAGCCAGTTGTTTGAATTATTTTCCAAGAATACATTTTGCTACCACAATCAAAGTGTACAGATAAATAGAAATTTTCAGATGTTGATAACTGTACAAATAAACACACTTTTTCTTTAGATACTTTATGTCAGACGCAAAGCATTTTTGTAATATGATAGCAAATCAATTTTAGTGGATAGTATGTTTAAGGCAGTAAAGAGCCAAGGATCTCATAATCATTGTCTGATTAAATAATTCTGTGAAGTAGAAACTGCTATCTTTTTAGCAGAGGAATATCACAGTCTTAAAATATCAAATAATATTCCCATAGTTGCAAGGTTGCTATAAAAAGAAATATAAAAGGATCTGGGATGGATCTAGAGCCGGGTCAAGAGCTCAGTGACACTGTCAGATGTCACTAATACATTTTCTCTTGTCACCTCCAAATTCTTAGCAACATCCTCACCTGAGATAATCTAAGTATTATGAGCTAATGACTAAGAAAATGGAATTGCTATTACATCATTTTTCCCAAATGAAAAATAAAAACTAAAATGAGATATATGTAAATGCAAATTGCCTATTTAAAATGATTAGAGAAAAATGTAACAATAATTTTAAAAATAAGTAATTTCTAATTATTTTCTTTAGCAGATCCTCAATAAGTTGCAGCTATCACTAATGTGCATTTATGAAGAAATAGTAAAAAACAAATTCATGTTTGATTATGCCTTCTAGGAAAGATAGAAAGCCTGGAAATAATCAGATTTGAAGTTAAGAACCTGAAATCTAATTCTGTACAATTTATTCTAGTCCCATTACTAACTAATTTAATACGTGCATCTCATTAGGCTAGTCTTTTGAATACAAAATAAAAACTTACAGTGAATGTTTTTCCCCCTCATTTGGCACTACACCACTGTTTCTACTGTAACTTTTCTTGTACTAATAGCACTATAATGGCAAAATTTTTCCTGAATGGACAAGAAAAATCTGTTTTCTTGAAGTTAGTAATCTTCATGCAATGTGTTCAGGTCCACTATAGGTGAAGAGTAGTGATGTTTGCCTCACATTATGATTTCAGAGTAGCCAACAAACATTCATGTTCTCCTCCTATGCCAAAGTATCTGTAGAGACATCAAACTGAAATAGCTACTCCCCTTGCAAACTAGGAGAACCTTCTTTAGTTTCGATCCTCACGCCACCATGATATGCAGAGTTCCCAGGCTAACCCACATTAACACGTAACATAAATGAGAAGCAAACTTTGTTTTCAGGAAAAAGGATTTTGATGTGCTTCTACTGAAGCACAATGTTCTTAACAATATTAAACATAAATTTTCTGAACAACACAAAGATACTTTTATTTAGACACACTGTTTTAAAACAAGCATTCAGCTTTGCCTTCTAATATTATTATATCGATTTAATCATGGAAGTTCCTAGATAGCATTTCTCATCAAGCTAACTACTTTGGCAATACGTACAGGTCACTGGCTATGCTGCATTTCAGTTTGGCTTCACACCATTGTCAGTCATTCTCTGTCTATTGGCTGGAAGTCTTTATCAATATCTCTCCTCATGGATTAAAAGGATGAGCTTCTAGGCTGCATGCCCCACATGACATAATAACTCAGAAAACTGTTCAGCTAATACAATCTATTTTAACTCTTCTGAAGAACATTAGGTAACAACATGTTTACTCAAAATCTCTCTTCTCCAGTCCATCTTTCCAAAAATAATCACTATGAGCTAAAATTTTTTGTTTGGTTCACTTGATTTCTAATTTGACACAGTACTAGATAATCTCCCAATACCTGATCCTACCCAGAATTCTATGACTTCTGTTTCATAATACCAAAAATGAGCTAAAGCGGTCAGAAGTCTCCAGAAGTGTGGCAAGCTGAGTTGTTTCCCTTTTAAGAAGAATCAAGGATGTGAGAGGAGCAGAGCTGATTCATTTATTTACCAGGAATGTGTCTGTGATTCAAAACCAAAACACATCAGATGGACACTGGAAATTATTTTCCTAAAGAAAATAATTATTTATTTTCTGATAATTATTTTCCTAAAGAAAAAAATACTTAGTAACATTAGCAAATTTATTTATTCAGCAAATGTTTATTTTATGACCATAAAAAGTTGGGCAGTTTTCTTTGTGCTGGGAGATTTGCATTTATGGGGATACTAAATAATAACAGGAAAGCAATAAAATAGAAAATGTTAGAAGACAATAACAGGTACAAAAATGAGCTGATGAGCTCTACAGTGCTTGGGAGAGAGAGTTTGCTTTATGCTGAAGGCCAAGGGTCTCCTTAACGTTATACTGTGATATAGAAATGTTCCCATTTGCCTTCACGTAAAGTCAGATTGAATGGATGGTATATAAGACAAAATGTAGCAAAAGACAGAAAACTGACCCTGAAGATATTAGTAAAAGTGGAAAGAACACTAAGCCACACTGATTCCAGCTTCCTCTCTATTGTATGAAGCCTCTACTTTCCACCTCCAAGATTCAGGCCTTATCCAAATCCAATTAAAATAATTTCTGTCAGAACAACAGGGATTTGGAATGCAGTGAGCCTCTTGCCATCTGATTCCCTGCTCCTGCCCTGGAGCGATGCTCCAGGCATGGAGACGTGGAAAGCCAATCATCTCAGATCTGAGAATGTCATCAGGATTCTGTTCACTGAACAGCCTCGATTTTTATCACAGGGAATTTATAGACAGCTTTAAAAAAGGAGAATTATTCTTATCAAAATCAAGTTTTTAAGAGTCAACAAGAGGAAGCGCAAGGGCCATGTAGTACCAAAGATATTTTGTTCTGTGTCGAAAGCAAATGAAACAGCCATTTGGAAAAGCTAGTGGGCAATCTGCAGAGTTCAAGTCCTGATACTCAGTGGAGTTACGCCTGTCTTTGGCCCCCGGGAGAGCAAGTTGGAGCCTTTTCACAGAAGAGAAAAACTTCTCTCTGTATATCTCACACATGCTAATGCAGACATGAGACGACCAAGTGAAAAATGGAGTAGCTGACACCTATGTCTGAGGGTAAGAAGCATGAACTGGCCAAGGGGGTCAGGACTTTTGATGTGGTGCTCAGCCGTATGTTAGATACTTCATACTCCTGCTGCCCTGCAATTCCTGTTAAAATATTTCCCCAGGACATCCACTGCTTCCCTTGGGACACAATCTTACCTTAGGTTCGCATCAGTCTTCAGTACTCATTGGCATAACGCTGTCAACAAAGGAAACCAACGTGTAGATTCTCACAGCACAAATGCATACCTCTCTAACGGGTTCAAAGTGTGTATTTAAAGAATCCTCTCCAACAAACTGCCTTCAGGAGACAGAGAATGCTCTGTATAATATTTAAATTATACATACATAACTTGTATTTAAAAACAGAAGTAGAAGTGACAAAAAGAACAAAAGATTCTATTTTCTTCCCTCTGTTTTTCTTTTAAAGCTTACATAATTTAAGATCAGCAAAAACAATGTAAATGAAAATAAGGTCGTGCCAGTAGTGCAAGGAGAGAAGCGAAGAGAACCAAATGCTGAAACATCAGTTGAAATCTTTTGTGCATACACCCCCAGCAAATACACAAGTTAAACCCATGCCTCAAGTCACAAAAGCAGACAGTCTATTGAGACAAAGTTTGAAGACTAATTTATTTATTCTCTACATTTTTTGCTTCTCTTTGTAACTGAAACACATTGATGTTTCACCACATTTTTGTTTTAATTTAAGGTTATAAAAATAATCTGAATTGTTTACTCGCTTTTATATCTTCATGAATATATCTGAATATCTTTGAAAATGAATGACTTTTTTAGGTATGATTAGAGCAGTGAAGCTTACCGAGAAATAGGAATCATATTTTTGACAATTATTTATGAATTAATTACTCAACTATTCATATATTACATAAAAATATTAAATATTAGTTATTAGCCAAAGTTCTACTTACATGCAGGTGTTGTTTAGGTGCCATTTTTTTTTAGGTAGATTAAGTCTTAAGAAATAAAATATGAATTTCCAGGGTAACTGAAAACTATTGTATTTTACAATTATCAAATAAAATCTAAGGCAATAAATATTGTCTCAAAAACATCTGAGAAGACATTATTTCTAAAAATAAATTATGGACAAAGCTTATTTTATTTTGCAGAGCTTTACAGCTATAAATCAATTTATGATTGTCTCTACTCATTTTTTCTGTTGTTTCCTCACATGCTCTTTTTCCACTTAAGTGATAATCAGTCCTCTGTCTCCAGGAGATGATTATGAAGATAACTGGAATAATATTTCTGGCCAAGCTTTTAATTACTAGAAAGTGTATAACACACACACACACACACACACACACACACACACACACACACACACACATACACACACACAAATGTGACCAACAGTAATTGTTTTAGGGGAGCTATAAAAATGAACATTTAACAATATCTTTACTCTTTAATCCAAAGAAAAATTGATAAGCAATCTTTCAAAGGGATTTAGTGATTTTTCACACTTCTTGATTTAGGCAATTCAGAATAAATGTTATTGATTTTTTCCCTCAACTTCATTATTTTTGGTCCTTCTAGTATGTTCTGATAAACAATATTCACCTGGTATATTTTCTGTATTGTAAGACTGAAACCTAGAGATACATCTATATCTTCCTACTCCATACATCAGGTCAATGGCTGTGTGTAGTTAGTAAATTATGTTCTTAATGTTAACTTTTAAAAGCCATGGTGTTGTCTTCAATTTTAATGAGGTTATTTTCAACCCACCATTTCACCCATAAATAAAGAGGGTGGTGATGCAAGTTACCACAGCCACAGACGCTCCATTGATCCTGCCATCAGAATCAGAAGCTGCATGTGAGAAGGACAGTGGTGAGGACTATGAAGACGGGGCTGTAATTAGATCAAATTTACTTTTTTTCTGTGGTGTTTTAGTACATTATATGAGAGAGTTCCAGCTGGGTTCAACCCCCAGGTGAATTGTGGCTGTTTACAGTCTCAAGGTCACCAATAGCCAGAGAATGAATGCAGATTAATGTGTGGAATTGAATTGAATTTTCATTGCCCTGGAGAAATAGCACAGGGAATGGCAGCTTGTCCAATAGATCTTTTTTTTCTGCTCCCAAGGCAGCCTGTCTACAGGCATATTTTCACTCAGACAAGTAAATAATCCAGAAAAAGATGTATCATTGCAACAGACTAAAGGAATGGGTTATGCTTTTTTCCTCTCAACATTTGGAAGAGGGTCTAGAATAGAATAAATTCAGTTATAAACTAGGCTCATATGAATGAATGAAAGACTTGGCAAAATCATTAGCTACTTAGATTTTAGTGTTGAAAAAGATTAGTCATATTCTGAGGTAAGATTAAAATTAGGAAAGAAGGCTTTGAAAGGAACTTGGAGTAAAATGGTGTGTTCTGCACAGTCCTTGAGAGCACACATTTCTTTTTTCATGGAAGGGGAATCGTTTTATTAGGTCACTTAGTTTCATACAAACAAAGCAAGTGTTCTCTTCCTGTTCGTTATCTTGAGGCAAATTATTTTGGATCATTTTAAACATATCTCTATTTCTGAGAAATTGATATTTTGTCAGGATGGAGTGCTCCTTTTTAGGAAATTGACAAACTGTGAAGAGCTGAGTCCCCAACAGTTACAATTATACAAACTTCAACTGGGAATTAAGTGGTAGGCTTCCACTTTAGTTGACTGTATCTTTCAAACCTGGATCAAGTCCAAAGAAGAGCTTCTTTGCATCCGACTGTTGGGTTCAAACAAAGATACACAAGCTAGTATGCAGGCTGTTGTGTTGCATTATTTTTGAATGTTGAGACAGACCCCCACTTGGAAGAGAGAATTTATTTGAGAGCTGAAGAGTGATGAAAGGTAAACAAAATGAGAACGTTACCAAATCCTTTCTGAATGTACCTTTCCCAGTACATTTGGCCAATGAAGTACCTTTTCCAGTAGTAGTAAGTAATCATTTTCTTTTATTCTATTCCTCTTCGGAGTCCTAAAAGATCTTTAAAATGTGAAGTGTATATGAAACTGCTAAAGAAGCCTGAAATGACATTTTACAATATAACATTTCATATTTCTCTTAAATTTAAGTTGGTCCTTAGCTATGTGACCCAATATGGTACTCAGTAAGTAATGTTGGCCTAACATGCTACAGGTGCAATGTAATATATATCACAAAAGAAAATGTAATATATCTTATGAGTGAGAATATAACACACATTACCTATGTTTTATCTTGTTTGTATGTTGAAAAGACATTATTTTCAGATTTTTTGGGTAAAATTAAATACATTCTGAAAATTATTTTCACTTTTTTGTTGTTTTTCATATGACAGAAAATTCAAAATGACATATGTTATCTTTTATTTTTAATAAACAGTGCTTGTTGGAACTTATATAAGTGAAGGGTGACAGCAAATGTTCACAGACACTTAGCTGAAAGCCAAGTGTCAGAAAGCAGGACAGTTGTAGTAGTGTTGGGATGTATAAAATTTAATTCAAATTTTACAAAACTGGTTGCAGTTTTCTATTAAATTAGTTAAAAGACTGGGAAGGGCAGGTTCATGAAATAGGATTAGATATGTTGTTAATGCAAAGTATACATACTCCAACTATAATCAAAAACCTAGGATCATTTTTATGCTACGTTTAGGCCTACTTTGAACAGGTACAAGCAAGGTGGCTTCAACCATGGCTGCAGTGGAAATGGTTTTTGAAATATTTTGTGAAATAAACACCAAAGAACCCCTTTTCACCACTCTCCAGCACACAACGAAAATGTCAATTGCATCCCATGAACGTGAGATACAGAGGCAGGAAAACTACAGAAGGTTCTCAAGGTATAAAGGATGAAAACACACCATAAACTCAAAGAATGTTCAGAAAGGAGATTTCTGAGGAACTTGCTCTTTTCTGGAGAGGTTTGTGGAATTTCTATCATCTCATATAAATATTACACAGAGTTATTGTCTGTTACATTGATTTTAAAAGTATAAATCATTAAGAATTGGTCTTAAATCCAGATTTCTTCCTTGACCAATGTCACAGTAGGTCTGAGAGTGTACAAATGTAAGGTTGAACCTTTGACACAGCATATTGCATCTTATTGATGTCATAAAAATTGGAGGCTTTGTTGTTGATCAACTTGTTTTCCATTTGACTGGAACTTCTATTATGGTTAAATTGTTGCATTTGTAGTACCCAAAATTAATTGCAGAAAATGGTTATCTATTAGGCTCCATTTAAGTGATAGAAAAAGGTATTAAACATATTAAAACAATCTTTTAAATGGCATCTACAAAAATAGTGAAAACAAATCTTTAAATGAAAATTAAACAAGTCTTAAAATTATGTTCTCTAATTTTTCTAGGTACAAACTAGCATTTGTCATTGATAATGTTAGCAAAAGCTTTAAAAGGTATATGAATCTAAGTTTCAAATTTAGATAGTTTAAAATAGACTATTGCAAAATATTGTTTAAATTTCTAAGCTAAAATGTATATGAAAGATGAAATACAAAAGGCCTAATAGAATATGAAGAAATTAAGTATACAAAATGTTTGCATAACTATAGGAGATTCATTTACATCTTTATTTTCTCATACCAGAGAAAAGATGTGATATTTACCTATCTGTGACCTATTTATTTCACTTCTGAGGATATCCTCAAGGTATGTCCATTTTTTGTATGTTATATATTGTGGAATAGAAAATACTCAAAGTAAAATAGGGTGAAGGGGGGGAAAATAATGAGATTATAACAAAAAAGAAAGGAAACAAATTTATGTATATGGAGAGGTGGTAGGGTGGGTAGGGCTATGGTAAAAAATGAGAATTAAGTTGTGTCCTATACTGGTGCAAATTCCCATTATGGAGTGCAGTCATGATGTGTATATGTAATGTACCAATAAAGATTTCAATTTAAAAAAACTATAGGAGATTCACATAAAATAATACTGGAATTAATTTCTGTAGAGGTTAAATTCAAGGTATCATCTTGATAGAAGAGACAAAGAAATTAAGCATTATATTTATATTACTAACTTAAATTTGCTTCAAAATAGCCTAGCATAGAAAGATTAGGAAGAAGTCAAGAAACTAGTATAGTTCTAGAGGCTGTATTTTATGGCCTATATTTATAATGTCTTCCAGGCTTCACAGACCAGGTAAAAACCGAAAGTTGAGATTTTCTCTGGGGAAGTGGACTTTACTATTTTTATCAATCACGTGAAAAAGCCAGAGATCCCAGTGTACTTTTTTAAAAGTTGAAAATATAAGGGGACAATGTTGAGATTGTAACAAAAAAGTAAGGAAACAAATTTTATATATATGGGGGGGTGGTAGGGTGGGTGGGGCTATGGGAAAAAATGAGAATTAAGTTGTGTCTTATACTGGTACAAATCCCCATTATGGAGTGCAATCATGATGTGTATATTTAATGTACCAATAAAGATAATAAAAAAAAAGTTGAAAATATAACTCATAACAACACAAAGTAAGACCAAGTCAAAGATTTAAAGAAGGGTTAAGCTGAAGGTTAAACTGGTTCAGTGTTATAAAGGAATAACCAGAATACGTTGGGCACAGGAGGAAAAATAGTGCTGAAATGGCATCATTAAATTAGGTATAAAATTGTTTAACATCTTCCAGGACCATAAAAAATAACCCTTGAAGTTATTTTTTGCTATGAGACAGAATCATCTGCATGTCAACTGGACAAAAATTATTTGCAATTTAGTGGTACGCTAAAAGTTAAATCTAACTGTAAAATGACTTGATCAGTAATAAATAGTAAGCCAGTAGGGGAAAAAAATCTCATTAATTTGTCAGGGTTGGGAAAGATTTGTCAGATAGCACCCTGCCATGCCTCAGAAAGTCATCCTTCTGCATCCAAAATTCTGAACACATTTTCTTAGTAAGGGAAGGAATAGCTATGTGGATTTGATCATATTACCTAGCTACCTTATGCCTCAGTTTTCCCATCAGTAAAATAGGGATAAAACATCTACTACAAGAATTGTTTAAAAAATGAAACGAATATCTATCTATCTTAATATACTTAAGATAATGTCTCTTATATTGTGTGCATTTGGCTATTTTAC
Source organism: Petromus typicus (assembly GCA_004026965.1). Classification (NCBI taxonomy): domain Eukaryota; kingdom Metazoa; phylum Chordata; class Mammalia; order Rodentia; family Petromuridae; genus Petromus; species Petromus typicus. The sequence goes on along the minus strand of PVIR01025439.1, from coordinate 8,071 downwards.
TCTTAGGATAAACTCTATTGTTGTCCTTCTATGCTGATCTTCACACTGTAGGAATGGTAGGTTGAATATTATATTTCTCTTCCTATCTGGTTCAGAGATGGGAGAAAGGAAGAAAATTAATGCCGTTTTCCCATCTTTTGGGGGATGCCTACTGCAGTAGTAGAAAGTAGTGTTGGATGGGCCCATCAGCAGATGATGCTACTTGCAATCTCGGGCCCAGAGCCTGCAGCCAATAAACAGCAACATGGGGCTACAGTTTAGGCTTACACCTCTGGTCAAAGTATCCATATCTTCAATTCACCTACTCAGTGCAACAACTGTTATCTACATTAAGTCCCTTTGCAATTGAATTATCTTCATTAGTTTATTTTTCTTACCTGTGGACTCACTAATGCTATCCTTACTACAACTCACAGTAATATTTTATTACTATATTTTGAAACATTATTTAGACACTGAAATGCCAGAGTAAAAGTTTCCTGCCCAAGTTTTCCAATTTGCTACTTCAATCCTTTTCCCCATAGGCTTTGTCCTTGCTCCAGGAGTGGACATCGCAAATGATCAATAGTTATATAAACTGGTGTCTTATTTAACTACTCCACGGCAGATTTATCTTCATCACTGATCAATGGCCTAATAGGGAGAGAGATTTGGTTCATTTTAAACCAGTCTAAGAAAGATCACTACTATTTTGGAGAATAGATTTTTGAACAATTAGAAAAATGTTTAATCAATATTAAGAGAGTTCTTATGTCCCACAAAAGGCAAACATCTCTAGAAATAGTGTGTGATTTATCTTTAATGCATTCTCTCTTTCTCAGCACTCTATTGATTCCTTGTGACATAACAATTTAAAGGAGAAAATATATATACTCCACAGGTAACCCTGTTTCACAGGTGAAGCAAAAGCAGTTTGTTTCTGTTAGCTGGTCTGCATTGGTTCAGATGTACTTTGATCAATGAATTTAGAGTTCAGAACTACAGATTCTTATTGGACTTCAGGAAGATGAGGGTTTAGACCTGGGAAATAATTCAAAAAATGATCCAGAAGAGACAGAATCAATATAAAGGGAAAGTATCTGGCCCAGCGATGACTTAAATTATATGAGATCAGCCTGACTCACATGGAACTTTGCTAAATTTTCTTTGATTATCTTCCTCCCTTTTCTTTATGAATTTACTTCCATCTCTAACTCTTCATATGTATCTTTCCTTGTCATTTCCTTCCACTAGACTTTAGAGATTGCAACTGTTAAATTTGTCATCTTCACTGCTGGCATTTACTGCAAATTGAGAGCCTCTTCACCACAGAGGTACACAGACAAATAGCCAGTCATACCCCATGCTCAGTTATAAAATGTTTTTACTTTGAATGACTCTTTCCAGAAATGTTTTTGGTAAACACTTTTTTTCAAGTAGGTAGATATTTTTATTAATAAAGTATATATGACTGAAATAGAGGTTCATATTGAGGTACGATCTATAGAACCAGCATCTTTGGTACATTGTCACCCTATGGCCTATCTGATTAGGCTACAAACAAAGTATCCTATTACTTTATGAAAGATGAAATACAATTAGAAGAGTCATGAACGTGAAGAGAGTAAAGAGCAGTAACACTAGCATCGTAAACAGATCACTTGAGCTGGGTCCATCTCTCTTCTTAATGGTTTTCTAATTTTCTCCTCCTCCCTGTTCCCTTTTTCTCTCTTACTCTAACGTTCTCCCTCGGACACATTCATACAAACCACACACAGATATACACCGAAAGCGAACTATGTAATGTGGCTCAAGTTCAGCCTGTTACCTAATTTTGAAAATAAATTGTTACAAGAACACAAACTCATGACGTGTACATATTATCTATGGAGATTTAAAAAATTATTTATTTGTCTCCAAATCAGTTTAGCAGTAGTAAAAAATGACTACACATCTGCAAAATCTAAGATAATTGTGATTGGACACTTTACAGAAAATATTTAGTTACTTCCTATTCAGAGTATAGTAGAAATTCCCAAAACATTATATGATAGAATATTTAGTTACCAAGCCTTGGTCTCTAACACTGTTCCTCAGAGAAGGACCTAAAGCTTTCTGGAGAAATGGCTGATTCTAAGACTAGGACAGAAAATAACACAAGATGAGCCCAGAGCATAACATAGTGCCCCAAAGTAAAGAAGTACTAGAACTATTTTCCTCCAGTGTTTTATCAACTGTGTCAACTAGAATCAGGAGTGAAATAAAAGTGCTCCCTATAGCTCCCTAAGACAATAAATAAATAAAAATTGATTATAAGCAACAGTTGAAATCAATATCCATGATTCTGTATCAATAAAAATAATTGATTGAATAAAGCAATACCAAGCAAAATCCCACAGGAATTCTAAGTAATTTACTTAGACTGTCAGCCCTCAGGAAGGTGAGCCGTGTCACCTCCATCAGTCTGGGCTGTACACTGTTACTTCCAAAGAGTACAGCATGGAAATGAGGGGGAAAAATAATACCTTTATTGTGGAGAAACCACAAACCCCACTTCCACCAAGTGATCAGGGTTAAAACAAACAGAAATTAATCAGACTGATGTTTTTTACCTTCTATGTGATGTGAAGAGAATAACACTTTTGATCTGTGGTTTCTACAAAATAAATAATGTAGGTCTAATGATCAGAAATACACTAAACAAATCCAAATGAGGACTGTCCAAAATATCTGACCAGTACACCTCAAAATTGCCAAGGTCACCAAAAACTAAGAAACTCAGAGAACTGTTACCACTAAGAAGAGGCTAAGACATCCTTAACACAGTGTGTTCTCCTGGGTAAACATCCTGAAAAGAAAATGATCATTATGTCAAAACAGAATCTGAATAAACTAGGAATTTTGGTTAATGATAATGTATCAGTATTTTGTCAAGTTAGGTGTAACAAGCTCAATATAAGATGTTAGGAGGGAAAAGTAACTGAGGTAGATGTGAATGCTATCCTATTTTGACAATCTTTCTGTAAATCCAAAACTACTCTAAAATTAAATATTTTAAAATTTGACAGAAAACATCTTAGAGTTATAGATAGCTATACTTTTTTTTTGGTACTAGGGATCAAACTGATGGCCTCGCACTGCTGAAGCAAGTGCTGCACCACTGACCTAAATCTCTGGCCCTGATAGCCACTTCTTACACAGAGATGCAGAAATTATTTTAACAAAGCAAAATAAAAGGAATGAAAAATTCTAAATGTGTTTAATTTCACAGTAATATTCTTTTCTAAAATATTTGACTAGAAGATTATTGCAGCTTTGGCATTTACAATAGTGGATTCTATTCTAAAAATGCTACAGAAATAAGGAACTTGATTTGAAGTAGAAAAGACAAAAATAGCAGGAAGTAACAGTCATGCTCAGAATATAATAAAGTCATTCAGAATAGTATAAAAGAGAGAGAAAAAGATACTGTTAAAGTGTAAAAATCTACCAGGGACACATTTAACTCAAGAATTGGGTTTTGAAAAAAAAAAAACCCAAAAGCTATATGATCATTGGTATAATGATTGGGGAATTATAATAAGCAATACAATGAAATGACAGTTTCTTTGTATATTTGGAGAAAAAAATCAGCATAATAATATAGGAAATGATTCGTACGTTTGAAGGAAAAAATACTGTAAATCACAACATACTTCCTATGAAAAAACTATCATGGGGTAGAAAATGTTCAGCTTATAATGCAAGGATGATTCTATGCCCCAAATAAATCTAAAATTGACACAGTTTATCTTAGATATTGCTAAAGTTGGAATGCTTTTAAAAAGTACAGCAAAGAAACATAAAGCTGTCTTCTGAAGCTTTTTAAACCTATAACATATTTAGCTCTAAAATGACAATTCTAAGCTAAATTAAGCGAGGTCAATGATCTTTCTGAAATGGAAAGTGATATCACACAAGGATGATATCAGGTCATGTCAGAAGAGTGTATCACTGGAACTGTGTACCTCTGACACTAGAACCAAAGGGATAGACTCTGATTCAATTCTCATGAAATCTCCTTTTCAATCTATACAAATATAGAGAAGCAATTCAGTTGTTTAGGAGACTAATGAAATTCCCACCAAAAGATGTTCTTGTGAATACAGTTAACCACAAATCAGTATTTTCAAGAGGCTTCTTTTTGAAAAATAACAGAAAAGGATTTAAACTCATTCTATGCCTTTGACTTAAAATGATTTTTGTTATAAAAACACTGCTAACCTTCACCTCAAGATAATTAAGGGATTTCACCTTAATCCTGATGCTAGACCTGGGAGTAACTATTAATGGAAAATTATTGTCAGCTTATTAGTGCTATAATGCCTAAATATATAAAATCAGTGAAATATACAAATGCTAAAATAATTTTCAAAACATAGTTACCTTGATTAACTCTAAATTAAGTTCATAAGTTTTCTACATTTGCTTTTTCCTTGTACCGTGGCTTGAATTTAAAAAGAAAAATAGCTAACATTTTTATCAATGGAGGGTGAAATGGTGAAGGAAATTTGGACTGATTTAGACTGATACCTTTGGAAATTTGAATTATTCTGTTTAATTTTTCACTGAGAAGGAAAAGATTAATTTTGCTCATCCCAGTGTAACTTTAGCACAGATCACTTATCAATGCTCATTTATTTGATAAATGTTTATTGATTTCAAGATTTGCATTTTCCATTATGCTAAAACTCTGGTGATGCACTGTAAGCAAAATCAAACTCTCGGCCCTCATGGAGATAATAGTCTGATAGTTGACACATATCAATTCAAAAATACAGGAACCAATGTGAAACTACCTTTATAATAATTTCTAGAAAAGATCAATAAGAAAATTTCTCAGAGAATTGGAATAAGCTTCCTTGGTGGTGTCACATTTGAGATAAGACATAAAAAGTAAATATATTCCACTTGATTGAGAGATGAGGAAAATTTCCAAGAGGATGGATTTTCAAATAGATGGAACAATCTCTTGTGGTAAGAGATAGCTGGGAGCCAGGGATTTAGCTCAGTGGTTCCAGCATCTGCAGCTCAGTGGTTCCAGTGTCTGACTGGCAAGTGCAAGGTCCTGAGTTTGACTCCCAGTAACCACATACCACAATGCCATCCTAGAACTGGGGAAGCAGAGGCACAAGGATTGCTGAGTTAGAGGCTAGCCTGGGCTACATAGCAAATTCAAAGCCAGGCTGAACTACAAAACAAGACAATGTCTCAAAAAAAAAAAAAAAAAAAAGAAAGAAAGAAAGAAAGAAAGAAATAGTTGAGATAGTTGAATATCATTGAAATTTTACCTTTTTCTTAAGAGAATAGAAAGGAATTCTCAGTGTTAACCAAAGTGGCATAATCATTTTGGGTATTAAAAATGACATAGACTTCAATCTAAGTAAATGAGATGATGAGGCCGGCCTTGGAGCAGGTGGATTAATTAATAGGTTGTTACAGTGTTCAGAAGTCAGATAATGATGTTTGCCTTGAAGATGGTCAACAGAGGTCCGTTTAGCAAATAACATTCTCTGGACTTTGTTGGGAACAATCCTATTTGGGAGGAATTAGTGCACAATCGAGACTATGACTTGGCTGAGCTTTCCTGCCTGCACATGCACTTAGGGATTTAACTTGCCTTCACCTCTGGTAGCAACAGAGACTGTAGGGCAGAACTACACCAGGATCTACAGAATTCCTCAAGGACTATTGCCTGTGTCTGCCCTGCCCTAGAGTCTTTGAGTACTAGATTACTCCAGATGTATGGAATAAAGTGTAGCAAGCCCAAGATGGCCTCTTTACTACCCAGAATAGCATGAATCAGGCCCAAGGTCTGCTTCTTCTCCAAGTCTCATTTCTGTCTATTCATTAATTATTTCACCCTGTACTCTTAGACTCACAGGAGAGTACACACAGGAAACTAGAACTTACTGCAATGGTTTTATTTATGTTCCCATCCTCTGTTTCTCACAGGACTTGGTCAAGGATTGAAAATGAGACGAAGAACTATAACAAAGAAAGAGAAGCAAATTTAAAACTGTCCCTTGGTTTCTGTCTAGTTAAGTGTACATATTGAAGCTATTCACCAGACTAAAATGATGACCAGTACAATGTGGAACATATTGTAGAATAAAATGACTATTTGAGGATGTTAAGACACAAATCAGGTAGATAAGATGAAAGTTCCAGAATAGCCAAGTTAAAAATCTCTGAGATCCTCCTACTCATTACAGTGAGAATACTGATAACAATGGTTAAAACTAACTGTTGAGAAACTCTGGAATTTAAGCACAGTCTTGGCATAATTACAGAAATTTTAATATAAGAAACATGGCTCAAAGTTAGTATGAGCCATGAGTTCTCTGGCAATTTATGTTGTGTTGTCCACATCATCTTTTCCTCTTCCACATTAACATTAAAAACCAATAAACCCACAACTGTTTAGCTGGAAAATTTAGCAAACTAGTGACCAACACAGAGAGGAAAGGGGTTTTAGGCATTTTAAAACCCCCATTACCAGACAAGTATCACTAATTGGCCTTTTTTAGCAGCTTCTAATTAAAAGGCTTGTCTTTATTTAGCTTACCTCAGACTCACTCTATGCAAGTCTTAACTCTGCGTATTTGTGGAAAACTGTAGAAATTTTTAACATTGCCTAAAGTGATGATAACAGCTCTAGCTAAGAAGTTGATCACAAAAATCTTAAAAGGAAAAACAAGAATGAAATGATAACTGGGGGATTTAAAAAGATCTAACATATCCCTGGAAATTAGAAATAGCTATGCTTATGTCCAGAAGTGACTTGAAAAGGCCCTGATCTTTCACCTTTGGCATGTGTGTATTCGCCACTCAACAAAAAGGCAGTTATAAATTCTGCTAGAGTACTGAATGTGTACACTACCAGGCGAATAGAGCACCTTGGAAAAGGTTGATTCAAGGCCTTCTACAAAATTACTGTCTAATTATTACCTAATCACTAAGAACTGAGAGGAAATTTTACTAGCTACACATAACAAAGAATAGTCTACACAAGTAGTTCATGAAAGTCACTAATCAAGCAAAGAGCAGTAGCAATCATCAACCATAAAACAATGGTAAGTAAAGACAACAAGCACCAGGTAGTTAGACATTATTTGATTTCCAGGGTTACCATATTATGGTACTATAAATGTCTAGTTTTTCAACAGAAAAATAGAAAATATCAAAAGACACAGGAAAGTAGAGCATATCTACATTTTAAAAAATAGTCACTAGAAACTACCATTGAAGAAGTCAAGTGTTAGATTTACTAGACAAAGACTATAACTCAATTGTTATGCTTATGTTCAAAGATCTAAAGAAAACCAAGTCTGAAGAAGTAAAGGAAAATAGGATACTTTTTCAAAAGCAACACAAAGCACTTTGTAAGAAGAAGAAATTATTTAAAAAATAAGATAGAAATTTTAGAATTGACAACAAAATAGTCAACTTTCAGCAATGGACAAAACCATTAGGCAAAAGAACAAGGAAATGGAAGACCTGAAGTGTTGAACTAAAATATCTACAGGACATTGTGTCCAATAATAGCAGAAGCCACATTTGTTTCAAGTACAAATGGAACTTTGTCCAAGATGGACCATATGCGAGACCATCAAATAGATCACACATTGTTGAATAGACTGAAACTACATGAAGTTTGTCAATTATGATAAATTAAATATCAGAAAGAAAGAAAAAGAAGAAAACAAGAAATTAAATAGTTCTCAGTAACAAATGACTCGAAATCACAGGGAAAATTATGCTTAAATGAATTAAATGGAAAAACAGTATAACAAATTCTATGTGATACAACCAACATAGTAGTTATAGATAGATCACTCAGGATAATAACCTATCTTTATACTCTCAGAAACTAAAAAATATAAAGGTAAATCCAAACCAAATAAAATGAAAGAAATAATAGATATTAGAGAAGAAACTAGTGAAAGATAGAGTAAGAAAGTACTAAGAAAATTCAGCAAGATCAAAAGTTCATTCTTTGAAAAAAATCAAGAAAACTGATAAAACTCTAAAAAGAATGACCATGGGAAAA
>PVIR01025438.1:0-24904 GCA_004026965.1 Petromus typicus | reverse complement strand
GTGTGTGTGTGTGTGTGTGTGTGTGTGTGTGTGTTCAAGATTATGCTAAAACACCATAGCAGGTCTGCATCAGGAATAATTCCTCCTTGTCATCGTGTGGCCCCGAACTGATGTACACTTTAGTATTAAACAGTAGAAATTTCCATGTCTATTGTGCCTCCGCCCTTCAGCTCTCCCAGTCTAAAATGGATGTAATATACAATCTGAGTTCAAGGGAGGCTATTTGGGACTCAAAGAAGGTATGAAAAACACAAGGCACATCATGTGAAGAGAACAAGAGTTCTAATTTTGCACAGAATATGAACAAAGGAAAACATGCCCCACCTAGACAAGTATCAAGTTCTTGCAGTTAAAAATGCTGGGTGCGTATGTAGTTCTGATAACACTGGCCGAACTGAAACGCAGACATTTCACTGTGTCCACGTGAGGGCCCAGAACACCCGGCCCTCTCTGCAGCTTGGCACTTTGAACGAATGAATGACTTTTCAGTGAGGGCACCTACCTGACTGACCCTTATCTTTCTCCTTTGAGGAACAGAAAGGTAAGAGGCACACTGGCAACACGGAAGTCCTCACAGTGCTGGAGTCCTGGCCCGGCTGCGTCACAGGTCTGGGTCCTTCCTGTGCACGCGCTGGTGGATGTGCAGGTTGGAGCTCTGGCTGAAGCCCCTGCCGCACTTGCTGCACTCGTAGGGCTTCTCCCCCGTGTGCACGCGCTGGTGGATGAGGAGCTTGGAGCTCTGGCTGAAACCCTTGCCGCACTTGCCACAGTGGTAAGGCTTCTCCCCAGTGTGCACTCGGAGGTGGATGCGGAGGTCTGAGCTCTGGCTGAAGCCCTTGCCGCACTCGTGGCACTGGTAGGGCTTTTCGCCAGTGTGGATGCAGCGGTGGATGTGCAGGTTGGAGCTCTGGCTGAAGCCCCTGCCGCACTCCCCGCACTTGTAGGGCCTCTCTCCCGTGTGCACGCGCTGGTGGATGTGCAGGTTGGAGCGCTGGCTGAAGCTCATGCCGCACTCCCCGCACTCGTAGGGCTTCTCCCCCGTGTGCACGCGCTGGTGGATGTGCAGCTTGGAGCTCTGGCTGAAGCCTTTGCCACACTTGTCACACTTGTATGGCTTCTCGCCAGTGTGGACTGCGTGGTGAATGAGCAGGCTGGAGCTCCTGGTAAAGCCCTTGCCGCACTGCGTACATGTGTAGGGCTTCTCAGAGTGGTGCCTCTGGTGTAGCAGGAGCTCTGATTTCTGACCGAAGTCTTTTCTGCACTGGTCACACCCATGGGGCTTTTCTGCAGTGTGGGCGTTCGTGTAGGAAACGGCATCTGTGCTGGTGTGTAGCATCTTCCCATACTCACCAGAGTGACAGGGCTTCTGCTCTGGGTGAGCTTGCTGGTGGCTGCAGCTGCCCAACCGTGGCTTCCATCTTGAAATGTCTTTCCATTTACAGACAAGAGGATCTGAAGATTCTTTAAGTGGGCCACTCTGGCAAATGGGTTCACCACCAACCAGAGGCAACACCAGCTCTGTTCTGTCAGACGCGCATTTAATTTGGAGGTTTTCAGAACTCTGGGCCACGGGAGGCCTCTCCCCCTGCACCAGCCGCCTCTCGGTACTCTCTTCAGGTACAAGGGCACCGCTGCTCTCCCGAGGGTCCCGGCGCTCATTGTTACATAGCTTCCCAGGGGAGTCTTGTGTGGCCATCTGGCTCGTGACTGCCAAAGATGTCTGTGAAGTCACTGAAGAATTAGCATACCATTCCTGTTTCTGGAATATGACAAGATGCTTCTCCTCACTGGGCAGGGACCCAGCTCAGGACTCCTGTGCTCTTACCCTGGAGAGTCACACAGTCCAGGCACCACCCCAGCTGTTAACTGGCCACTTCCTCCGAATCAGCTGCAGGAAGCCCATGTCTGTGACAGGTCCTAGAGTCCTTTGTTCCAAAGACGCTCCACAGAATTCTCTTCCAAGTCTCCTAGGAAACAAAGAAAGTTTGGTGACAAGAACAAAGGGTGGAGTTTAAGATTTCATAACAGAAAGTTTGACTTGGCCTTACAGTTACGTCCTTTGTGTTAACATCACGTGGAGTGGAAGATCTGGGTTTGAAGACCTGGGTTCAAAGACACATGGTCCCATTGGGCTTCTGACCACAGCCAGTGAAATATTGATGTTATGAATCTTATAACTTTGCCAGAAATAACTTCTCATTTCACTTTGTTCTAATTTGATTAAACTTGTACTTAATTGGTATCCCACTTTAATAGGTATTGGGGATACAAGGGAACAGCTCACTGGCAGAGCACACTACCTATCAAATACAAGGCCCCGGGCCTGCTCTCCGACAATACCCTGCCACCCTTGACTCACACCACATACCACACACATGCGTGCACAATGACGGTGGGGTGGGGATGGATGCCCTGGAGGGGACACAGGGCCAGAGCGAGGGCCTATGTCCAGCGCTGAGGACTATGGGTAGCCCTTGCCAGGACTGAGACTATTAAGGGACTTGAGTGAACTATAAACACCGGTGGAAAGTTAAGATTTTAGGTACAGGGAGACGGCCACCACAGCAATTCAGAAGAGAACAGTAAGAGTGGTGGCTGTGGAGAGAAGAGAAGAGATGCATTTTAACTCACATGCGGGCAAACGGGGCCTAGAAGCCACGGGGAAGGAAGGTCTGAGCGTGCTCCCTGCTGGAGTGAGAGGTGGCGGATGCCACCTAACCAGACAGGAAACGACCGAGGAAAAGGCTGGGTTTGGGGGGCAGACGCGTGCTTCCCTCTATCCTGCTGATCACCGAGAGAATGGACTGATTGTGTGTTGGTCCCGACAATTCATGTGAGTATCCTACTACTACACTAAAAACATAAGAAAGAAATCCTTAGTGTCCTTGGGGAAGGAAGCACTGCTACCAGCAGCAGAAATGTTGAGGACTCCTAGATGGCAAAGACAGACAGACCAAGAATGATGAGAAGGCCAGGCGTGGTGGCTCATGCCTATAATCCTGGTACTTGAGAGGCAGAGGCAGGAGGACTGCTGTGAGTTTAAGCCTCAGCTCAGGGCCAGCCTGAACTACAAAAAGCCAGAACTTGTCTCAAAAAAAAAAAAAAGCAAACCAAAACAAACAAAAAGAAGAAGAAAAAAGGAAAACTGCAGTTTGGAACAGTTAAATTATATGGTAAGCTGATAGTAAATGGTGAAAAGATATTGTGTCAACACCCTTACTGTCAGACCTGGGATGGCTAGCAGTACAGAAATTGGAGGTGTATGAATCAACAGAGGGGAAATTTACTAATGACAAGTTTCACCAGTTATTACTAGTCATTTACGAGGTTTTTTTTTTTTTTTTTTAATGTTTTTTGAGACAGGGTCGTGCTTTGTGGTTCAGGCTGGCCCTGAGCTCAGCCTCCAACTCACCTCACAGCAATCCTCCTGCCTCTGCCTCCCGAGTGCTGGGATGACAGGTGTGAGCCACCACGCCCGGCACTGTGGTACGTGGTATGTGGTACTGGTTGCTGCTGGGCGTGAGTCTCCACATCCAGTATTATATTTGGTTACTGGGGATTGAACCTGGGTCCTTGCACTTGCAAAACTGGCGCCGGAACCACTGAGCTAAGTCCCCGGCCCATTTACAAGTTTTTTTATAGGTACTAATAAGACTTGGTGATACCCATCTTCAAACATTTAAAATAATATGAAAAATGCCAGTGCAGTATTAGAAAAGCACTGGCATTTAGAAAAGGTGCTTTGAAAGGAGATATGACATAAGTAAGCTAAGACTATAAAAAAGAAAACTGAAACATACAGCATCAGCTCCTAAAATTTTAATAATACACTTTGTGACCCTCCTCTGGGCCATGTCAGCTTGACTAAAAGCGCCCGGGGAATCCGCACAGCACACTGCAAGGTGTATGTGGGTGGCTGTGGAGTGTGGCCTCGGGGTCTCTGTCTAACCACACTTCCTCCTCTCCAGCCAGTTCCCTGGCTCTGCTCCTTGACCACCAGGATGCTCCTGTCCTGAGCCAGACAACCATGGACTGAGTTTCCGGAAACCATGAGCCAGATCGCACCTCCTCCCCTTAAGTTGCAGGTGTTGGGCTATGTCTCAGGTATGGGAAAGCGGAATGACATATATTCACAAGTATGGCGAACACAAAAAACGGGATACACAAACTGTTAGTAATTTCATTTCATGTTATGCTTTGTTGTTTGATTGTTTTGAGACTTTTATGTCTTACTATCATAAAGTAAAAGTGCTGGACAACTATGTCCAATTTTTTTTGAGACAGAGTCTTGCTTTGTAATCTAGGCTGACCTAAAAATTGCAGCAATCTTCTTGCCCCATTGCCACGCCCCCGCCGAATAAGGCGTGACAAAATAGGGACTGGGGTCCTGGGCGGACGACCCCTGTGCTTGAGGCTTGAGGCTCCCCAGGCCTAGAGCCTGAGTTGAGTATGCTTCACCAGGAGGCGTGCAGTTAGCCCAACAGTATGTAAAAACAAGCCGCTTTCTCCCTTCTAAACTATTGTTTTTCCCTGTGAACTGTTCTGTGCTTTCTCACCAAGCAAAAATAACATAAGCAGAAAACACCTTGTTAGACACAATAAGTTTCAGCTGGAATAAAATAACATGGCCACTTGGCAAAAATAAATTAATGCTCACATAAAATCTATGGGAACAAGATTAAAGAAATAGCAAAGGTCCACTTCCTTAGAAAAGTTGTGTACAAAACACACTGATCTATAAAGATTTTAATGGTCATGAGAAAATCATCACTATCTCACACGACCTTGCACAATGTCAAAATGATTGATCACTGTTCTGTTTCTGTTCTTATTTTTTCCTTGAACTTTTGTTAACCTGTAATAATCACCCTTATTTTGCAAGCCGAAAAATCATGTATTAAAAAAGGCTTCACTTCAGTAAAAATTGCAGCAGCATCACAACCGCTCTTGTGTTCGTGTGTTGTCTGTCATCGCCGACTACGTCCATTCCTGACTTCAGTGCTCCCTGGATCCCCACACCGCGAGCAGTCGGTGCCACCCCAGCCTCCCAAGTGCTGCAATTACAGGTGTTTGCCACCATGCCTGGCCAACTGTACGGGACTGCAAAACTGATTAAGCCCAAAGTAGGCTGTAAGCAGTGCAGGCTGTAAAGAGTTAACCCCACAACTGGACTGTTTAGAGAAGCGAGTCCAGCTGAAGTCTACATGCTGAGGTCAGAGTGACACTTACCCAAATTCTGTTCTCTCAATTAAAACCTTGACAAGAAGGACAAGGATTTAATCATAACCATACATTTCGTCTCTTCTGTTCCTAACTCAAGAATGCTTTATCCTTTCCCTTTACAAGCCTTTTGTTTTTTTCAGACAGGATCTTGCTTTGTAGTTCCTCCTGCCTGTGCCTCCCTGAGGGCTGGTATTACAGGCGTGAGCCACCATGGCCGGCACTGTGATATGTGGTACCGGGGATCAAACTTGGGACCTTACACTTGCCAGGCAGACGACAGAACCACTGAGCTGAATCCCTAGCCCCTACAAGCCTTTCTTGCATTAGTTTCCAGAGCAACTGCATGACTGCTCATGCTTGCATGTAGCCCTGTCCTTGCATGTAGCTTGATTTACCCCAATTGATTACCGATAAAAATCAGTGGCTTGGACTGACCAGTGCCTTTGCTGAATAAGCAGCACCGCTGTCCTAGCTCCCTTCGTTCTGTCTCCTTAGTCCTGTCTCTCATTTTTTCTCTCAGCCTTCCTTGCACCACAGCACTGAGCAGATCAGGACTACTACAGAGGACTCTGCCTGCCAACTATGTCCAGTTATACCTGGGAAGGTGAAGACACAGCAAATTGTGGAGCTGGAAGCCCGCACGTTCCTCTCCTGTGTCCTCTGCAGCCCACAGCAATCCTGGCTTAGTGTGAGCAGGCCACTGCCCGCTGTGCTTAACAAAACTTTGACACTGCCCTCAGTGCCACATGCAGGCCTGCCCACACTACCCACTCTATCCTGGAGGAGGTGTTCTAGCCACATTCCCTGTTCCAGGTCTCTACGCTGCTTCTTGTGTGATTTCCCTGCCTGCACAGCTATTTAAATTGTTAATCCTCAACTTCCCCAGACTGCTCTAAGACACAATCACAGCCCTTATCCATAATGCACTTTCATCCTCCGAGCACTGCTGTGTCCTGCACAAGACTTGCCTGACTCACAGCAATATACTCAGCTGTGGAGTGTTCCTCCAGGAAGGCCCTAAGAAATATTTCCCATCTGCTTAGCTTTGCTGCAGTCAGTTATTAAATACTATGTATACATAGCACTGAAAATAGTGCTATATCTCTAGGTTCTATATTCATGGATTTAAGCAATTACATACTGAAAATATTTCAGAAAAAACTTATGCCTGTATTGAATGCTTATCGACTGTCCTTTTATGATCACTAGTCCCTAGAGCATACAACAGAATAACCATTTATAAAGACTTTACATTGCAGTAGGTAGTGTAAATGACCTCGAGAGGATTACGAGGTGTGCACAGGTTATATGGAGGTACTATGTCACTTGATAGGAGAGACTCTGGTATCTCTGATTTTGGTATCTGCAGGGTCCTGGAGCCAACTGCCTACAGACAGAAAGAAGTAATGGCATCAGGTATCCTGCTTTCCCTCTGGGAACATGGCTGGAAACAAGGAAAATCTGCAGATTGAATGGTAACAAGAAAATCAACCAAGTTTGAGACTGTGAGAACATTCCAAGAAGGGGTCAAGTGGAAGGGAGATCAGAGGTTTCACACAGGCAATGGACTTCAAATAAAGTCTTTTTTTTTTTTTTTTTTTTAGATAGGGTCTCACTTTGTAGTTCAGGCTGTCCCTGAGCTCAGCCTTGAACTCACAGCAATCCTCCTGCCTCTGCCTCCCAAGTGCTGGGATTACAGGCGTGAGCCACCTCCCCCGCACTGTGGTATGTGGTAGGGATTGCTGGTGGGCATGAGTCACCAAGCCCGGCATTGTTGTATGTGGTTACTGGGGATTGAACCTGGGCCCTTGGGCTTGCAAGACAAGTGTCAGACCTACAGAGCTAAATCTCCGGCTCTCAAAGTCTTAAAAGGTAAAATTGATCAGGAAGCAGAACACGGACAATCAAAGGTTCACCTGCGTGTGGGAACTCTGAATTCCTGGCCTGGTCTGACCCAGGAGAGCAGTCCCCTGAGTAGAGCACGGAGCTGACCCTCCCTGCTGGCCTCTTCTGTTCTCCTGTGGTCCTCTTGCTTCCTTGGCTTCACACTGAGCTCTACATACTTTTCCTAAGATGCACCATCACTTGTTTGGCTAATCTTTTTATTTTGTGAGAAACTAATGTTTTTACTATTTTAAATAACTCTACTAGAGCTGCCCATGATTGTCGGGTGGGATGACTGATTAATTCCTTAGGGCGGACACCTAAAATTCAAGATGACATCTGAAAATGCTCTTTGATTCAGTGGGAAGCATTTTCCAGGAAAAATGCATCACAGTGACACTGCCTGTCCCCAGGTGAGAACATCTGACCCCATTCTGACCACGCTGTGGAGGAAAGAGCGGGGACTCCTGACTGTGTGAGGCACTCGATGGAAGCAGACATCACAAGGCGAGGAGGCACCAGGAAAGCAGAGCCAGCACAGGTGGCATGGGACTGGCTCAGGGACTGGTGGGAAGGTGCCACGTGAAGAGGCAGCTGGAGGCGGGGGGCTGCAGGGATCTCCCAGGAGCAGAGAGCAGGAGGACCACATCCTCACAAGGGCTTCCCGTCCCAGGGCCGCCCCGGCTGTTGCTGTGGCAGTGCCAGGGGCTCCTGGAGCATGCTGTGCACTGTGTCCTGGTTTCTGCCCTGCAAGCTTATCCCACAGGCACATGGGGGGCCCAGACTCTCCAGCTCTTAGCACGTCAGGGCCAAGAAGGAAGCCGCCCACTCTGTCCTTACCGCCAAGCTCCTGCGGCCCTGCAGTCACAGTACCGTTCCGCTTCCCCTGGGCAGGGCCCGGGCACCCCCACTCTTCCTCCATAGGGTCCACAGCCACATCTTTGAGCATCGCTGGCTCCTAGAACACGAAGCACATGCGTCATCAGCCAGGGGCAGGGTCACTGTAACCCCAAGGTCAGGGCTGGCAGGGACAGGAGCCAGGTACTGTATTTATTCAGGTTCTTAAATGCACACCGCTCTCACTGCGGGGCCTCAAAGACAAGCAGGGTGGTTTTTTTGACACAGGGTCTTGCTTTGTAGTTCAGATTGGCCCTGAACTCACTATGTAGCCCAGGCCAGCCTTGAATTCTTGGCAATCCTCTTGCCTCTGCCTTTCCACCATACCAGGCATTGTGGCATGTGGTACCAGGGATTGAACTTGGGGCCTTGTGCTTGCCAGGCAGATGCCAGAACTACTGAGCTAAATCAAACCTTTTTTTTTTTAGGTTTTTTTGAGACAGGGTCTCGCTTTGTGGTTCAGGCTGGCCCTGAGCTCAGCCTCAAACTCACATCACAGCAATCCTCCTGCCTCTGCCTCCCGAGTGCTGGGATTACAGGTGTGAGCCACCACGCCCGGCACTGTGGTATGTGGTGCTGATTGCTGCTGGGCGTGAGTCTCCCCACCCAGTATTGTATGTGGTTACCGAGGAATCGAACCCGGGTCTTTGCACTTGCAAGGCAGGCACCAGAACCACTGAGCTAACTCCACAGCCCTAAATCAAGCCTTTTTTAAAAACAAATATTTACTCTCAACATCTACATGGTTCACATGTAGATGTAGACCACATGTAGACCACACCTACCTGCGGGCTAGCCTTTGAAAAGCAGAGTGACAGAATGCAAATAGTAGCCAAATGAAGGCCAGCGTCCAATCCTGGCTCCGACGCTGTGGAAGCAGCATTCCCTCCTCAGGCCTCAGGGCAGTACCTGCCTGGGCGAGATGGGACTTGCCCAGAGGGTCACCATCGGGGAAGGCGACAGTTTAAGTGTGAGCAGTGGCTTTCCCCTAACCTTCAAGGTTGGTTTATATCTAGATGTCTCTGCGGGCCTTGTGTGCTCACAGTGGGGGGCTTTCAGCAGGTGGCTGCACTATGGTGTCCACAGCCGACTTGTTGTTAGGAAGCAGGGCCTGGTTGGAAGAGGCAGGTCTCCCTGGCTGCCTCCTTTTCTCTCCACTTCCTGGTTGCTCTGAGGTGGGCAGCTTTCCTCCACTGGGCCCCTCTGCCACTTCGTCCTGCCTTGGAGCCAGCCGACTATGGGCAGTGTGAGCCACGCAAACCTCCCCTCCTTTAAGTCGGGTGCTGAGTACTGAATCTCAGTGACAAAAAGTGACCGAGACACTGAGGGTTGTCACTGTCTAACCTGGGTGGAGGCAAGGCAGAGAAGCACAGGCGGAAGGTGCTGGAAAGCATGAGGACCTGCTAAGCAGGTGGGTACTGGGGTGCAGCGGAGGTACAGTGTTGGCCTGGCCTGGCCTGCGCTAGGCCAGCACTGCAAAAAGGAAAAAGAAGGCGCATCACCTGCTTGTGTCAAGCAGGCCTCAGAGAAGAAGGCTGCTTTCTGCTTCAGGTCACATCACCCTGCGCATCCTGCACTGAATTCTCTTCTCCGCAGAGATTCAGATGCATCTGTTATTCCTTTCTTGCCTTTCCTGTGTACTCATTTCCCACGCTGTCTGGATTACCCTTTTCCACTTGAACAGTAGGCACCTCCGGTCCTGCTGACTCTCTCCTCCAGATTGCAACGCACTCTCTCCTCCAGTGCTGTGCACTGTGTCACAGGGGCCAAGACATAAAGTGAGGGGACCGAAGGGCGATGAACAGAACAATCAAGATGTGTTGTGTACTTTGTCACTTCCGCACAGGGAATGGAAACGTCATGAACTGCACCCCAGGACTGAATGCCTGCTTATTATGGGGAACAAGACGCCATGCCCTAAGGCCAGCCAAGGACAAGGTCACAGACAGCAGGTTCTCATCCCCACCTGACAAATATCAAACTCTAGAGCTGCAGAGACAGGTTACCATGTGGCTTTCCCCTTCCATTACAGACCCCTCACCCTATCTGATAATTTATGGGGATGGCACATCAGGAAGTCAAAGTGCACAAGTGGGAAGCACTGTGGTCATGCTGGATTATCCAGTGACACCATGCAGGCACGCTCTAGTCCAGCGCAACCTCTCTGCACTGTCCCTGCTCCACGGTTCCCAGTCGGCACGGCCACTGCCCCTTTCCGATGCTTGAGGACCAGTCAAGTGCTTCCTTCTTTGAGATCGTAGCGCTATCCATTCACCTCCAACACAACGACTCAGTCTGTCTCCCAAGTTGCCTGTATGACTCTGCAGGACAGAGCCCCTCAGCTGGTCTTTAAATCACCACAGCTAGCACATATTCTTTGCAATCCAAATGTTAAGTACTTATAACTCACAATTTAAATGGATAATGAAACAACTAGAAGAGGACCTAAAGATCAATGAATCTTCATTTTACAGAAAAAACTAGTCTCTTCCGCCTTAAAACCCACCCTGAAGTTCAGCATGGTGGAGTGCACTTGTGGTCCCCCTACTTGGAAGACTGAGGCAGGAAGACCATTTGGGCTCAGGAGTTTGAGCCCAGCCTGGGTGAGTGACTCTGTCTCATTAAGGAAAAAATATTCCAGCCTGATATTTCTTCAAACATCTTTAGGTAATGACAACCTGTTCAGTTATAGAGAAAGCACGGCCCGGACCTATAAAACACTGGGTTCGCTTCTGCTCTGCTATTCTCTGCAACAACGAGGCCCTTCTCCTCCTTCCGCACCACAAGTCTTTACATCAAACAACAGCAGCAGGGCAGGGAGGGGTTGGTCAACCCCTTCCAGCAGATGCTGTACGATGCTAAGCATTAGTCTTGAGGTGACTTTCTACAGATGGTTTTATGGAGACAAATGACAGAGTGTTTTTTAACATGGTGCTATTTGGTAATTCAAAATTTATTGCATAAATTAAATATGTAGACAAAGTGGACAGGGAAGTTCTGGTTAGGTAACTCATCTTACCCACTTTAGGTACCATGGCATCATGTCCACTTAGTGGTATTCCACGGTGAATCTTTGGAGCAGTGTGATAACAAAGCAGGGAAAATCTCCTGTCCTGGGGGAGCCAGAAACTCAAAATTCTCAGAACCCCCACAGATGATTCTGATGCACAGACTGGTTGAAGGGCATTTCTAGGACTGATTTTATAAGAACTGTGCTTCCATTTAGCACACTTTCTTGTTTTTCACTCTTTTCATGGTAAATGATCAGCGTTCACATGGACAGTTTGTGTACATGCAATCATTGCACTCATCAAGAGTACGGGTTCCTTAAAGGCACAAAAGCACCACGGTTGACAATTCTCTTTGTTTTCCTGAGTCACTCTGAGTGACTCCGACATGCTACCATTTGGATCTGGAGTGTTTCCAAAAGGCCCATAGGTTACCAGCCTGGGCACCGTTCGCAGGTAGCAGAAGGATGTTAGGACCTGGAAGGGGACACAGGGATCCCAGCACTGTCCTCCCTCACCATTGTGGTCACCATGATGTGAGCAGACCTCTTCTCCAAAATGCTCCTGCTTCCACAGTCCCAAAGTGAGGCGAGCAAGAGCCATGGGCTGAAGCTTTTGAAACAGTGAACTTAAATCAATCCTTCTTCCTTTAAAGCTGATTACCTCAGGTGCTTTGTTCCCGAGCGCGAAAGCTAAGACAGCCTGAGTCAAACCTCTGACAAGAAATTGGTAGCTCTGAGGAGTCCAGGCAAAGGTGCTCTATGGAGTCTTTGACACTAGAACACAGCCAGGAGCTCGGAGAAGAGGACCAAAGTTATGGGGGTGAAGTGGATACTGTGGAAGCCCAGAGACATCTGCCGGCTCGGTGCCCTTAGTATTTTAACGCCTATCAAGTTCCGTGTCGCACACTGAAGTTTCACAACAATGAGAAAAAGACACGGCACAGGAACAGGGTTAGACACTAAACAGGCGCCCAGCGCTGATGCCTACCTTCCTCCGAAGAAAGCAAGTTTATGTCTAGGGGTCAGAAGGCATTTCAGGAGAAACCCCAGCTCACCTGGCACTTGGTCATATCCTCTGCTCGGGGAAAGACAGACTCCTGGAAAGGCAGAGTTGGGGAAAAAGTCAAGCACGAAAATCGAGACCATCTTTCAAGGGCACGAACAGTGAGCCCGGCACGACTGGGGTGTCACTCAGCTCCAGTCCTGACTCTTTTTCCTCCCTAAGCCTCTCCATGGGGCTTTGGATCAAACACTCCAAGTCGCCCGATAAATCCTGAGGTGAACAAACTCGGGGGCCGTCAGCATTGCCGAGAGGCACCAATTCCTCGGACTCCCCGGTTCTGCCCTGGAGTTTGGGGAAGGCTTTGTTCAGGAGACCTCCTCGACCTTTCCCCAAGACCGTCTCAGTCAGGGGCGCAGAGCTCTGAGGGCCCCACGTTCCTCTCTTCGGCCCCTGACGTCCGCCAAAAGCCTCCTTTGCACTAGGCTGGGCGCGGGCGCGACGACTGGGCGCTGCGGCCTTGCTCGTGGGGGTCTCTCCGTGACCGTGACCCTGTGCGGCGGCTGGGAACGCGGCGCGCGTACACGAGCAGCCGGACGCCCTCCACCTTCCCGGCCCCGCGGCCTGGCCCCGGACGCCCGCCCGCCGCTAGCACAGCCCGGCCGCTTCCCTCCCGCCTGGAGCCCACACCTGGTTCCATGGACTCTGGATGCCCACTCGGCCCTCACCGAGGGCTACAAACTACAAGTCCCAGCGGGCCGCGGGTGTCCCGCCCACTTCCGGAGACTCCCTCCGTGACCACTTCCGGATGCGGCCCGAGCTTCCGGCTAGGTCACGTAGTTTCATTTTAGCGATACTTGGAAGACATTCGTTAGGTGCTGAAACTCCAGCACGGAGAAAGATTAGTCCGCGATGACTTCCTCTTTATATTTGCATGTATGCAGGAGTTACTGTTAATATTTCTGACGTCTTCTTTCACCTCCAGAGTTCATTCTTTTTATTTTTAAATTTTTAGACAGATCTCACTTTGTAGTTCAGGCTTGCCTTGGCTCCTGAGTGCTGCAATTATAGGTGTGTGCCCCTATTATAGGTAGAAAAACTAGTTAGACACGTGGTAGGTAGCTAGACAGGACCAGCCCTCGAAAAGCTTGCAAAAAAGAAGAATTGTACACAAGGTTGGAGCCACCAAAGAAGAAAACTACCCCTTCGAGATAGCAGTGACTGATAGGTCATATTCTCCTCCATGGGATGGAGAGTCAAGATCTTGATCCGTCCCCTCCCCAGGAGCACAGTGATTGTAAATTCCTCAGGGTAGAGGGCCAGGACTTTAACCCACACGGAAGAATCTCCCAACTAAAAAACCCTCTCGGGGCCGGGGATTTAGCTCAGTGGTTCCGGCGCCTGTCTTGCAAGCGCAGGGCCCCAGGTTCGATCCCCGGTAACCACATACCATACTGGGCGTGGAGACTCACGCCCAGCAGCAACCAGTACCACATACCACAGTACCGGGCGTGGTGGCTCACGCCTGTCATTCCAGCACTCGGGAGGCAGAGGCAGGAGGATTGCTGTGATGTGAGTTTGAGGCTGAGCTCAAGACCAGCCTGAACTACACAGCGAGAACCTGTCAAAAAAAAAAAAAAAAAATGTGGCCATGCCATGGGGGTGGAGCTACAGTTTGCTTTTTATAATTTAGTATGTGGCATGTCAATAACTTATTGGGGAAGTAGGAAGTTCGCTCTGGAGACACTTGTTTATGCTTTTGTCAGGTGGCACCCGTGTTCTTCGGCTGTACCATTCTTCTCACCTCTCATGGGCTGTGCAGGCTGCCCACTGTCTCTCCTCACTTCCTTTACATTTATTCTGGAAAGCAGGGCTGCGGCCTGCATCTTGCCTCTGCATCTCCCCTCTTCTTAGGTGCGTTAGTTTCCAGTTGCTCCTGTAATAGAGCACTACAATGATGTACACTAAACCCAAATGTGTTATCTTCCAGTTCTGAGGTCAGCTCCGCTGTGCTAAACGTCATGGTGCCTGTGGGGTTGTGTGGTTCTGGGGCTGTAGACTAGACTGTCTATCCATTTCCTTTTCAGTGGGTGTGGCTGTTTCTCTGGGTTTGGAGTGTATGACTTCAGTCTCTGCTTCCCCACCATACCATCTTCTCATCATCATTGGAACAGTACTTGTGATGATTGGGCCCAGCTGGATGATAGGAAATAATCTATCTCAAGATCCCTAATGACTTTTTCAGAATCTTGTGTCATACAGGCTCACAATTTCCAGGGATTAGAGGATGGACGTATTTGGAGGCCTTGCGTGTGTGGACAGGCCCGTTTCCTCTCTGAGCTCTGGGGAATGTGAGGTGCCTCCCTAGGTCCTGACTCCTCAATCCTCAATGGAAAACAACTGCAGTATGTACATGTGCCAAGTTCCCACAAAGCATGTACTTATACGTCACAAACGTAAAAGGAAATATATTTTTTAAAGTGAAAACAGAGCTCATTCTTAATCCTCTGATTCTGTCTCTCTCTCTCTCTCTTTTTTTTTTTTTTTTTTTAGTCTTTTGAGACAGGGTCTGGCTTTGTAGTTCAGGCTAGCCCTGAGCTCAGCCTCCAGCTCACATCACAGCAATCCTCCTGCCTCTGCCTCCCGAGTGCTGGGATGACAGGCGTGAGCCACCACGCCCGGCACTGTGGCATGTGGTACTGGTTGCTGCTGGGCAGCAGTCTCCACACCCAGTATTGTATGTGGTTAACTGGGGATTGAACCCAGGTCCTTCCGACTGCAAGACAGGCACGGAACCACTGAGCTAAATCCCTGGCCCCCATGGTCTGATCTTTCATCTCCGGCACTGCCCCCTGCTCCACATTCCAGCTGCCATGAGCCATATAGCTATACTCCACCAGACTGTTCCCCAGGATGCGTGTGCCTTGGAGCCAGCTGGCTGTGGACCGGCTCCGCTGCAGACAGTCACACTTCTTCTCCCTTAAACTGTGGGCTGTGAGTGTTTTGTCCAGTGACGAGAAAGCTGACCAATACAGCTATCACTCCCATTTCGTTAGTCTGGCCATTCTAAGCGACTAATTCATAGTGCTTCCCCAAACCTCTAGTAACTTTCCCTCCTCACTGATAACTGATTTTACTTCTGTGTACCTTGTATAGAATACCCTCTCCCTTCCTCCCTCCCTCCCTGTATTTCTGCCTCCCTTTATAACCACCCCCTAAAATGTTAGGAATCATTTCTAACACCTCTTCCACATTCTGTTAAACCAGAATGGTTAAGCACTTTTCCTTACTAACCCAATGAAAAAGTTGTCATTAAACTTCAGTGACATAAATTCAAAATATATAAGTAAAAATATTTTAAACTGAGCATGGTGGCTCACACCTGTAATCCCAGTACCCAGAAGTCTGAGGTAAGATGATCACTGTGAGGCCAGCCTGGGCTACATAGTGAGTTCCAGGCCACATAGTGAGTTCTGGGCCACATGAACTACAAACGAGACCCTGGCTCAAAAAGAGCAATTTTTTAGGCTGTTGGTGCAGCTCTGATTCAGCACAGACAGCCCCTTCCTGGGCATTTCAGGGACGGGCAGGTAGCTGAGCACTGCTGCTGCCTCGCAAGCATAGGGCTAGTGTGGCGGGCTAGTGTCGGCGGCTCATTCGGTCCGCTGCAGCCGTGGTGCTGGGCGGGAAGGATCAGGTCAGTTATCGCTGTGGTCTGGGAGGAGCAGAGCCAGCGATCTAGAAACATTGTCCGGTGACCTTCCTCTCCCAGACTTTTGCTCTGGGAGACCAGACTTTGTTCTGGAGCTTTTTACTTTTTAGTCTGTGGTCATGGGTGGTTCTGGACTGTGATTTTTGCTCAGTCTGGCATATTTGGATGCACAAAAGAAAACATGGGAGCTAGGCAGGGCAGGGCTGTGGCCAGTGGTAGTGCGTCTAGCATTCCGGAGGATCTGGATCTGGACTCATTACAAAACAAACAAACAAAACGTGGCGCCCTCGGGAGTTCCTCAGTGCAGCTTCCCAGGCAGCCTGACACTCTGCCCCCTGTCCACCTGTGAGGGCCCTCTGTGACATCCTGTGGCACGTCCAGCGTGTTTTAGCTATAGGAGAGAGGACTTGGAAAAATGGGGCTGGAACCAGGAATGGGTGTGTCAGTTCTTCACTGACTTACATTTTTTCGTATATGAATTTGCGCTTTTTACTAACCAAAGAACAAAATTACAGGCCACTGGTGTTGGGCTTGGCAACGTCACTTGTGCCTGATAGCATGTGGTGGGTGTGATGCAACAGACAGGCTAAGGATGTGTGTGGGGTTGCGCTCGCTGTGTGGCCTCTAGAGGCGCAGCCTGGGCATCCTCTTGTCCAGGAAGAAGGAGGGACATGGGCAGCGGCTCTAAACCCATCTCGTGGCCTGACGCAGAGCCCAGCTATGCCCAGTTTGGATTAACCAGACCCAGCTGGCCTACAGATTTACAAACATGAAAGAAATGATTGTTGTAAGCCAACAAGTTTTGGGAAGCATATTTTTACATTTTGTTATTATGACAATAGCTAGCTAGCATCTGATCACACTGAGCTTTACAGACTCTGCTCCACACACCATGAACTCAGCCACCATCCTGCCCCCCAAGAACCCTCACGCTCACACGTATGCCCTGCTAGGGGCCGAGGGTGGCGTCCCCTCCCCCCTCCACAGCCCCTGTGTGATGGCAGTAGAGGGAGGCCTTAGGGAGGCCCTTAGGTCACAAGAACAGGCCCCCCATGCATCTGCTGAGATTTCCTCCCTGACGCAACAGTGTGATGAGGGGCCTCTGACCCTGGGAGCAGATTAATGCCAGTTATAGAAGACTTGATCTCTCGCGCTCCTTCTCTCCTTCTCTCTCTCTCCCTCTCTCTCCCTCCCTCCTGTCACCCCTTCCTTACCTTAGGAAGGGCCTTCCCAGGGCCTGCGCCTTGGTGTTGCCTTCCCAGTCTCCAAAACGGTGGGAAAGAAGTCCTTTGCCCTGTGAGTCACCAGGCTGCAGGATTCTGTCGGTCCTCACAAGTGGGCCTAGAACCCTCATAACGAGGCCTGGGACACCCCTCATCTCTCTGACCACGCAGAACACAACGAGAGTCAGCCGTGTGTGCACCAGCAAGCAGGTCCCCAGACCATCGGTCCGTGCCTGACCCTGCGCTCCAGCCTCCAACGCCGGGATGGCGCGGAGCTCTCAGCAGCCACGCAGGCTCTGGTAACCTGTCGCTCGTGGCCGAGGACACCTTTCTCAGTCATGCCTCCTCCTCACTCTCTCACTCTAACCCACCCGTCCTGTGCGGGGCTCCTGCTCTCCCTCTGCTGCTCACGCCCACAGAACTTGGTCCTCACACACCCTGTGGGGACACACGCTCCTGGCTTAGTGACACTCAGTCCCATCACCCCTCTTTTGGTACCTTCCCTGCGTGCTGCGCTCACCTCCAAGTTCCCAGCCGCCTGGGGATGCAGGCCAGAGTGTGGCGTAGCCACCATCCCTAAGGAAGCCCCACGCTACTGTGGCTCCGGAGGGAAGGGCAGCACCTGGAAGGAGGAACAAGCATGAGCTTCCCACTGCTGTGACAAATACCCAAGGAGAAGAGCTTGCGTGGAGGAAGGACTCGCTCTGGCTCACGGTTTCACAGGCTTGAGCCCGTGGTCACTTGGCTTTCCGGCCTATGATGAGACAGATCATTGCGTGGGAGCCTGTGGGGGAGGAAAGCTTTTCACTTCTGGGAAGCAGAGTGAGCTGGAGAGGGAGGGTGGAGGACAAGATATGGTTCCCAAGGCCAGGCCCACCTCCAGAATGGCCCATTCAGCTGCGAGTCCTCGGTGGTGGGCCCATCCGCTGGTGAAGTCAGAGCTCTCAGGGCCAATTGCTTCCCAGAGACCCACTGTGAACGCAATTGCCCTGGGACCAAGTCTCCTTTACACCAATCTTTTGATGAGCACTTGTTCTAAAGCTGAGAGGACATGGTCAGACACGACGTTTGAGGCCCTAGTCACAGATGATGCAGATGGCACAGATGGCACAGATGGCGCAGACGGCAGGGGTTGGAGAGTCAGCTGAGCAGGTCCTGTGAGGGCAGCTAGGGGAGGAGGGGCCACTGGCCAGCTGAAGTCCCAGGCTGCCATGTGAACTGAGGACGCAGCTAGTTTCTGGCAGTGGGGTCAGTCCTCACTGTGGCCAGAGGCCCAGCAATGAGGTCCTCTCTGGTGTGCGAGGAACTGGGGGCACAGCTGCAGCTTGAACAGGAAGGGCAGCCAGAGTCTCTGGCAGTCCCCTGAGAAGCGAACATCTGTGTGTAAGGAGAGTTGTGCAGCCCAGCTCCACAGGGACAGCAGTGCTCACATCTGGGATCTTTCCGGGTCTCACTTACCCGGGCATCTCCCAGGGTGACAGTTGGCTGCTTCTTTGCATCCTTTGAAGCATTCTTCATAATAATTGGGCAGACATATTTCTCTGAAACTGGTCCCGAGATGTGTCGCAGACCTCCCTGCCCAGGACCAGTGGGCACGAGCGGTATGTGCTTCCTACCCTGCCTAACTCAGTTGTGTTGTTTTATATCAGGAGTCGACAAGCCCAACATGACTCAAACAGGCACGTCTGCTAGCAGAGTTGGGCTACACTGCTGGTGTGCTCATGGCTGTCACCAGGCCTGACTCCTGGTCTGTGAAGTGCCAGGGCTCGTGCTGGGCAACAGGCTTGACACGTCCATTCCAGAGCTACCCCCACCCTGTAGCACTGCCCTCTGTTTGGCTTCCGCCCTCATTTGCGGTCGTCCCACCAAGGCTTCTGTTCTGCCTCCACCACTGCTGTGGCCTGTTTCAGCCCCACCCAGGAGGCCTCTGGTGCATGAACCCTACAGCCACCTCAGATGCCTTGGAAAAGTCTCGTTGCTCTTCTTCTAGAGCCTACTTCAGGGTCCGCCCCTTCTTACTTTCCTGTGAAAGGCTGTGACCTAGGGCAGGGCAGCTGGAGATTCGTTCGGCTTTCCCACTTCAGTCTTTCCCTACCGGACAACCCAGAGGGGGACGTGGATGTTTATCCCTCATTAGATTTTGATATCTCGAAAGAACTCAGGCAAAGTATAATATGGAACAGTGTCCAGAGACCCTATGAAGTGGGTTTGCTTCAGACTTATTTTCTGGTTCCATGTAATGTTTTTCATCCTTTGAAAAGGTACCTGTACCCTTGCTCCTTATCTCCACCCTGAGGTGGGACAACATTCCTATTAAATTTATTTTTATTTATTTATTTATTTTTGAGACAGGGTTTTGCTTTGTAGTTCAGGCTGGCCCTGAGCTCATCTTCAAACTCACATCCCAGCAATCCTCCTGCCTCTGTCTCCCAGGTGCTGGGATTATTGGCGTGAGCCACCACGCCCGGCACTGTGGTATGTGGTACTGGTTGCTGCTGGGGTGAGTCTCCACGCCCAGTATTGTTATGTGGTTACCGGGGATCGAACCCGGGCCCTTACACTTGCAAGACAGGCGCCGGAACCACTGAGCTAACTCCCCAGCTCTCAGTTTCTGTTTTTTAAACACTTCTTGGGGTTGGGCAGTTTTAGGCCAGGAAGACAGCATGGAGTCAAATGGTCCCCAACCTCCTGACACAGCAGGGAGGACCCCAACAATAAAGACCACCAAGTAGTGAGCAAAAGGAGAAGAAAAAGGAGCGCGAGATGCCAGACAGATGGTGGTAGAGGACAGGTCTGAGAAAGAACACTTTCCTGACAAAGCAAGAGAGATGTCTGGAGGGAGGGATGAGGCCCATTGAAGGAGCAGGATTTAAATGCTGGAAGACACCCAGGTGGGAGGTGGGGCCTGGTTGAAGGGAGGGGTCACCAATCCTCCCTCTGTCCTCCTGGTTTCCAGCTTTCTCATTGTATGAACCCAGCCTGGACTGTCTGAAGCCGGCCTCGAGCCTCTTACTTCCCCCCAACTTGTACACTGCAAATCCTGGATATCTTTGGCCCCCAGAGGCCTCCCTGCTGTCCCTCTCCCTGCAGGGCCTGTGTGAGTGACTCCCTTGCTCACAGCCACAGTAGTTTTTCTTTTGCGGTATATTCACAGGGCTTCTCTCTTCCAAAGCCAGTCGCCCAGCTGGAGCAGGGGCAGGCCTGCGTGGAGGTGTGGGGCTCCTGCCAGGCCTTAGACAGGTGAGTGAGGCTGGAGTCCTTCCGGCAGCTCGACCTGAAGGACAGCACATAGCTGTGCTTTGGCAGAACACTCCTCTCACACCTCTGTCTGGACTCTGCTTTCTTCCTTAAAAATCTGTTTTTGTTGGGGCTGCTGGGTAGTGAGGTGAGGGCCTCTCCTACGCTGATTCTTTCATTTTTAAGTGTCATCCTCATGCCAGACAACTTTGCTCTTTATTATTTCTTCCTCTGCTATAGACCACTGCTCCTTTCAATCAGGCCTCAGGCCTGGACTCTGCTCTAAAATCCTTACTGTTTTGTTTGGTTGATATTTCGGTGCTGGGGGTTGTACCCAGGTCTTGCAGATTCTAAGCAGGGATTCTGCTACTGAGCTATGCCACAGGACGGTCTCTTTAGCTTTACCAGATTACCCTTTCTTTCTTCCTTCTGTCCATTTTTAATTTCTCCCAAATTTTCTAATGTTTCTTAAATGACTATATATCACTTTGTAGTTGCAGTGACAGATCCCAAATATACGCATAGCCTCCTCTCACGTAATTGCTATGTTTGGCAAAGAAAGTGATGAGGGAGCCCTTTCTTCCCTTTTCTCGTATTTTTTTTCCTTTGCGGTGCTCGGGATAAACAGAGGGCTACAGTAGTACTAACCCTGCGCTCCCCACTGCTACATCCCAGCCCTATGCATGATTTGTGTTTCCTCTCTATTTCTCTTTGCTCTTAGCTGTTATTTGTCCTCTGTATACTTTGCATGCATTTCTATATGTCACTTCCTCAGTGGCAAAATTCATTTCTAGATCTTTAAATATTGTTTCTGTTACCTAAAATATCTCCACTTCCAATAATTTCTAAAACTTGTTTTGTTTACATTGCTTTTAGGAGAACTTTACAACTTTTTCATGAAAAATATCAGTGATAAATAGCCCTGATTTACAGGAAGTGAAAAGACATTTTTGAATTGTTTCGATATAGTTTCTTCTTGCTGTTTAATTTTTATTTTTTTAAGGTTTGTTGAGACAGTCTTGCTTTGTAGTTCAGGCTGGCCCTGAGTTCAGCCTCAAGCTCGCATCACAGCAATCCTCCTGCCTCTGCCTCCCGAGTGCTGGGATTTCAGGCGTGAACCACCCACGCCCAGCACTGTGGTATGTGGTACTGATTGCTGTTGGGCGTGAGTCTCCATGCCCAATGTTGTATATGGTTACTGAGGATCAAACTCGGGTCCTTGAGCTTGCAAGACAGGCGCCGGAACCACTGAGCTAAGTCCCTGGCCCATCAACTACAAATTTAAAATCTGTATCTGCTACATTCAGCCTAATCTCTATGGTAGTACTAGATTAATGAGGGTATCTTAAGAAATTAGGTCAAAATGAACTGACAAATTATGAAAAATACATGATAATGATAAACAAGACGTTTATTTTTCATATTCATCTGGGGGAAAGGGACAAAGTCAGTTTATCCTACCCAACACTGGTCTTCCTAGATTTGTCACTCATTCCATGCCATTGGATAGGCTGTGTGATCAACTGTAGAGGGTTTTGCACTCTTAATTCACAAAGATAATTGCCTTTAATCCACTCAGAGAGCTTCCTGTGAAGAAAGTCAAAGAGTGAGTCTCTGTGAGCAGCTTCGCTGGTGCACAGCCAGACTTCCTCTCTGAGTGAAGCTTTTTCCACACTGGCCGCACAGGTAGGGCGCCTCTCCTGTGTGGACTTTGCCATGCAGAACACAATTTCCTCTGGTGTGGAAGCTCTTTCTACACTGGGCACAGGCATAGGGCTTCAGGCCCGTGTGCACTCGGATGTGAACGATTAAGCTGCCTTTCTGACTGAAGGCTTTCCCACACTGGTCACATCTGTAAGGCTTTTCACCGCTGTGAACTCTTCGGTGAACAGCAAGGTTGCTTTGATTCCTGAAGCTTCTCTGGCAAATGGCACACTCGTAGGGCTTCTGTCCGGTGTGGAGTCTCTCGTGGACGGCCAGACTGCCGCGCTGACTAAAGCTTTTCCCACACTCTTTGCACTCATAGGGCTTCTCTCCGGTGTGCACTCGCTGGTGTGTAACCAGGTTGCCTTTCGCCCGGAAGCTTTTCCCACAGTGGGTGCACTCAAAGGGCTTCTGACCGGTGTGGATCCTCTCGTGTAACGTCAGGCTACCTTTCTGCCGGAAGGACTTGCCGCAGTCCTGGCACTCATAACCCTTCTGTCTCACTCCAGGTGAGTCTTCCTGGGGTGTCTTAGAATCTGGAGACTTCTGCTCCAGCTTTTCTCTTCTGAAAGCATTCTGGAAATCCCAGCTGGAGGACCCTGTGGCTTCAGAGTGGTCATATTTGTGGTGGGCTTCCGTCATCACATCTGGTTAAAGGAGGGAGAAGTCATATGAGATGCACCGACATACTGAATGAGAACAGGAAAGAGAAACAGTGCCCTGAGGGCTGTGTGCCAGGCACCCCACTGTGAACTCTGTATTGATAACCCTGAAAGGAAGGTGTCAGAGTCTGGTTCAAGTACCAGCACGCTCCATAGCCACGTACTACCTCCAAATTCAATACAAGTTCCGCAGTTATCTTTTGAGGAAAGCATGACTGTCTCGATAGGTAAGAAGAGAGGCTCAGAAGATTAAGCAGACTGTATAGGATCACCCACAGCCTTATGCTCATTTTATCTGATTCCCAAGCAGGCTGTAGGTCCAGGATAGGTAGGCCTAAAGCTGTAAAACTTGAGAGGTAACCCTTTAATGCCAGTAAAAGGTCCAGAGGCTTGGGTTGTATTAACTTCCTGAGAAGTCCATCCTATTCCACTCTGTTCTCCTGCCAGTGGAGTAAGCTTTACAGCCTTAGCAAATATGAAACAGAACCGTGGGTATTTTTTAATCTAACATCTCTAATCTCACAATCACTTATGGTTACTGTTCCATGTTATAGATGAAGAGCCTAGAGATTAAGGAAGGTAAGTATCTTATCTGATATTAGAAATCTACCCAGGGCAATTACACAATCTGAGCAAAGGAATTTTTAAAATTTCCATCTTGTTTTCAATCTATTAAGCTACAGTGGTACTGAAATCAACTTTGCCTTCATAATATTTCTTAAACACTTTCCAAATATGCAGTATTTTCCTTGTAGTACTGGGGATTGAACCCAGGCTTTTGTACTAAGCAACATCTGAAGCCTTTAAAGATTTTTTTGAATTTTTTAATTGTAAGATGTCACTATGTTGTCTAGGCTAGGCCTGAACTTGCAGTCCGCCTACCTTAGGTTCCCAGAGTGCTGGGATTAACAGGCATGCACCACTACGTCAAGCCTCGCTGACAGACGCTGACAGCATATTCCAACACTGACAGCATATTCCAACGCTGTCCTGTGCCTGAGCCTCCTAGTGTGCTTTAAGTTTGGGCCCATTAACCACTATTACTAGTTTTCATGGTGTCATCCTCAGGACGTTTTCTCGTTGCTCCTCTATCTTACGTTTATTCAGTGATGGTGTTGAGTCAAAGCTGCCCATTCATTCTGACTCCACTTCAGACCACCTCTACGTGAGAACTACTCCTTTGCTCTGTTTGACTATTATTTCTTTTTTTTTGTAAGGCTTTTTGATACAGGGTCTCGCTTTGTAGCTCAGGCTGGCCCTGAGCTCAGCCTCCAACTCACATCACAGCAATCCTCCTGCTTCTACCTCCCAAGTGCTGGGATTACAGGCGTGAGCCACCACACCCAGCACTGTGGTATGTGGCACTGATTGCTGCAGGGTGTGAGTCTCCACACCTAGTATTGTATGTGGCTACTGAGGATTGAACCCGGATCCTTGTGCTTGCAAGGCAGGCGCCGGGACCACTGAGCTAAACCCTCGGCCCTGTGTGACTATTATTTCTAACTTTACCTTGTAAGTTTTTCCTATGACCCCAAGGGACAGGGAATGTGACCAAAGACCACCAAAGGAATGTCTGTTCTGTATCCTCAGACTAAGGACAGGAACCTTGAGTATCTGAGAGCTGAGGGGATCGCAGCTACCAGCTGACTCACTCACTGAAAAATGCTACATTCTGGGCATATCTCCCATGACAGTCCAGCAGGGTAGCTGTTGGAAATCCAAACATGTCCACTCGGGTCTGTGACCTTGATCACCACCTCTTCAGATGATTCTTCCATGGGCTATTCTGGAGCACCTAAGGAAGAGGACAACAAAATAATAAAAACAAAGAGGAAAGGGCAGAATTGCTAAGTGAGAAGGATGTATTCAACAGGAGCTCCAGTTTGGGGTGTGAGTGCAAACGAGAAATCTTGATTGCTTAATGTAATGTCAGTAACCTAAAATGTCACTGCAAAAAAGGCTCACAGATAGGACCACACAAAAATGAGTACAAAGGAAAGCAGAGGTGGGGAAGCAAGAAAATATACACATG
This sequence comes from Petromus typicus, assembly GCA_004026965.1. Taxonomy (NCBI): domain Eukaryota; kingdom Metazoa; phylum Chordata; class Mammalia; order Rodentia; family Petromuridae; genus Petromus; species Petromus typicus. Next base: position 320 of record PVIR01025438.1, on the reverse strand, counting down.
CATTTGTTCCTGCTGACCTTGTTAATGGATACTCCTCTTTTTTTGCTCTTTGGATATAGCTTGTATCTTCTACTTCCTATTTAACTCTTTATTACTTTTTATTTTTTTCCTTTGAACCCCAAGGAATTCATGATCTAAAAAGCCAGCAGTTAAGTCTTCATGATTCTCTCCTAGTTCCCCTTGGTTATGAACCCCCTGCGAAGGCTTTTGTTTTCTTTGGACGTCCTAAACCCAGACCCCGCCCTCTCCTACTGTACTGTCATTTTTTCCCGACAAGTAAAGTATTTCTTACTTTAGGATCTTAGTTACTGAATTCTTTT
>PVIR01025437.1:0-19638 GCA_004026965.1 Petromus typicus | reverse complement strand
TCCCTCAGCATTAGATTTTTTATCTGAGGTTGCTCTATTTTCTTGGTGTAGGCATTCACCAAGTTTCCCTTTTAGAACTGCTTTCATTGTGGGACATAAATTCTTATATGTTTTATTGGGATTATCATTTAATTGTAAAAAACTTTTTAATTTATTCTTTAATTTCTTCTTGGACTTATTGGTTATTTAACAAATAGCTGTTCAGTTTCCATTCATTTGTGAAGATCTTGGAATTTCTTTTGCTACTGACACTATTCTCTGACAGTATATAGAGGATAACTTCGCTTCCTTTACATTTACTGAAATATACTCTGTGAGTTAGCGTGTGGTCTATTTTGGAGAATGACTAGTGAGCACCTGTGAAAAATGTATATTCTGACTTTGTGTGGTGAAATACTCTGCAGGCGTCTATTAAGACCATTTGTTCAAAACTTTGGTTCAATTTAAGTATTATGCTATTGATTTTTTGTCCAATCTGTTTATTTGTGACAGTGGGATACTGAAGTCCTATGCTACTATTGTAATAGTGTTTATCTGGCTTTTTGTTTACATCAATATTTGCTTCATAAAGTGGGTATACTAGAATTTGGTGTGTAAATATTTATGAATGTCATGTCTTCCTCTTGGATTATTCCCTGTATGAGGATGTAATGTCTTTGTCTCTCTTAATCAGTTTTGATTTGAAATCTATTTTGTCTGCAAGTATGCTTGCCATTCTTGCTTTTTTTGAAGTTTCCTATCTCATGGAGAATTGTATTTAAACCTTTAACTTTCAGTCTGTGGCTTTCTTTCTGAATTACTTGTGTTTATTGTATGCAGCATATTGTAGGATCTTGCCTCTTTTTATTAAATTCAAATCCTTATTGTTACATTATAAATACACATCTTCATGGCATTCAACATTGAGAATTTGTACCAGAATATGGCACAACTTGATTCTCATTTTTCCCTTTGCCCCACCCACCCTGTAACCCCACCCCCTATGTAGATAAAATTTGTTTCCTTTTTAAAAAAAATTACAATCACATTATTTTTCTGCTCGTTATTTACCCCTAGAGTTTTTCTTTTTAAATTTTTTTATTTCACAATATCAACTATGTATACTAAAACTCATTTACATCTTCATTTTCTCCATTTACCAATTGTCTTTTAATTGGTGCATTGAGGCTATTGACATTAATAGTTATGACTAATATTGATTGATTTAGTCGTGCTGTGATGTTTTCTTGTTTTTGGCTTTTTTATTCTTTGCTTTTGACCATTTCCATTCAGTTTCTTGCCCTGCCCAATGTGTTCACTTTGCTGGGTCTCCTGGGTTTATGACTTTCATTTCTTTTCTAAGATATTCTTTACAATTTGTTGTAGTGCAAGTTTTATATTTGTGAAGTTTTTCAGGTATTATTTGTCATGGAAGTATCTCATTTTAAAAGATAGTTTTGCATAATACTTCATTCTAGTTTGGGTGTTATTTTCCTTCAGGGCTTGAAGTACTTCACTTTAGGCTCTCCTTGCCTTGAGCTTTTGTGTTAAAAAGTCTGCTATTACCCAGTGGGCTCCCTTTGTATGTGTATTGTTTCTTTTATCTAACTGCTTTCAGTATTCCATTCTTCTCCTTGGATACCTTGATAATTCTATGACAAGGTGTAGATTATTTTATATCACAGTTATTTGTAGTCTGCTATTCCTCACTTCTCTGTATGTTCAGTTATTATCCTTTTCCTGTGAAGTTTTCTGGCATTATATCTGTGAACAGATTTTTTTTAATATCTTTTGCACTGTTTCCTATATCTTCAATGACTCCAATTAGTCTTATTCTTCTTTGTATTATCAAGCAGTTGTTGGATTGATTTCTCACGTTCCCTTGCCTTTTTTCATAAATTATAACTTTACTCTTCATTGGCAGTCCTATCTTCTAGATATGAAATTCTATCCTCACATTCATTCATCCTATTTTACAAACTTTCATTGGAATTTTTAATATCCTGGAACTTTGTTTGAAGCTGTTTAACAGGTTCCATTGTTTTTGTTATCTAAGATTCTATCATGTTCCTGATCTGTTCTTTAGTGTTATTGATTATAAGTTTTCCCTACAGATGATATCTCTGTTTTCAGCTGAGATTCTTTCTGATTTTCACTTTACTAGATCTTCTGTTACTATATCCAAGTCCTGGTGATTGAGCTTCATTTTCTCTATTTCCCTTTTCCATGGATTCCCCTATGGTGATGATCTTCATATCTGGGTTTTTGAATTTTTTTCTCCATTTCTATTCCTTTCTTATTGCTGGTACTGGTTTAATTCTTTGTCTGCTGTCTGGGCAATGTTTGTTGCAAGTCTTTTTCTTTCTAATATTTGGAATCTTTAGGAGATGGCTATTTTCTGGGTTGTCCTCCTTGGATCTGTAATGGCCCTTACATAGTCTCAGTTCTGGTTCACCAAGAGAGGTACTTGAACAGAACAATCACATTGCCTTTGTTGACATAATACAATTAGTTTCATCATCAGTGTCAAACAGCACCAGAAATGATGTGCTTTGGCAATTACAGTTCTGGTACCTTTAACCTTATGAGTTATATCTATGACCATATGCCAAAATTAAAACTAACCAGAAATGTGTTTACAACATACAATATAGCAGCTTCAATATACCACTACCCTTTGGGAATAAAAGGTCACTGAGGAGTTGTGGAGATAGAGAGATAGGGTTAGAGGATCTATAGAGATCACATAGACCTCAGGATCTTTATAGATGCTAGAGGACAGAAAGGGTAAATAAAAGACAGAACCAAGTAAGAACCACATGACCACTAGAATTTTTTTTCACCCTTCTATAATAATACAGAAAGAAGAGAAACTAGGGAAGACTGAAATGTATTTACTTCTAGGTACTTATTTTGACTGCAGGACAGGAGAGCATGAAGGAACAAGAGGAGAATAGAGGTGTCCAGCAGCAACAGTCAAATAGGAGGCTACTTTCCTTCTTCTATAAAAATAAGAGCTATTGAGGGATCGGGGGTTTAGCTCAGTGGTTCCAGCGCCTGTCTTGCAAGTGCAAGGACCCAGGTTCAATCCTCGGTAACCATATACCATACTGGGCATGGAAACTCATGCCCAGCAGCAACCAGTACCACATACCACAGTGCCAGGTGTGGTGGCTCATGCCTGTAATCCCAGCACTTGGGAGGCAGAGGCAGGAAGATTGCTGTGATGTGAGTTTGAGGCTGAGCTCAAGGCCATCCTGAACCACAAAGCGAGACCCTGTCTCAAAAAACCTAAAAAAAAAAAGAAAAGAAAGAAAGAAAGAAAGAAAGAAAGAAAGAAAGAAAGAAATATGAGCAATTGAGAGGGGAAAAAAAAACCCAAAATTGGACAAATTCAGCAATAGCAGAGGAGAGAAATGAAAAAAGAAAGTTAAGTCAGAAAAAGAAAAAGAATAACAATGACAACAAAATAAAGTTAAAAATACGACCACAACAGCTCTTCACAACATGGATCTGTTGTCTCTTATAGATAATCTGGGCAGTAGCACACAGATTGAAATTGATTAGTCACAGGGAGACAGCCATCATCTCTTGTCTAGGTTCTAAGCATAATACTCAGTGAACATTGTTGAGTTGAGTTCAATGAACTCCTACAGGATTAAATTCTGAAAGTGTCCAGGATCTTTCATGTGGAACTAACTCCTCCAACTCACCTATGACTGTAGTCAACAGGATTCCTTCACTTATTTAGTGCATGTTTTTTCAATATGGTGGAGTGGGCAGAGGAATGTACTGAATGCTTCTGCTCTGTTTAGATTTTAGTACCATTGCCACACTTTTTTTAGTTTCCACAGACAAGTAGGTGTTGTCTCTAAGGGATTTTCTCCATTCAGCACTTGTGTTTAGTTTGGTTGACAAGGAAATGGAGATACTGCAGCCTTCTCATTTTGTCCTACTCACTGAAATTTCTGGGCCAGAGCTCTATTTAATGGCTCACTGTGCAACACTTGCTGTGCTCCTTACCCAGTCTGACCTAGAAGGAAAATCGATGCTTTTAATTCTGTGAAAAAGGCATTGAGCCATGATCCTCTTTTTCTACTAGCTTAAGGTTGAGCATTAGATTGTTAGCTTGAGCTTGCTCTGTTTTCCTGATATAGGCATTCACTGCTATGAATTTCCATCTTAGAACATATTTCATTGTATCCCATAAGTTCCTGTACATTATACTGGGGTTACCATTCAATTGTAGAAACTGTTTAATTTCATCTTTAATTTCTTCTGTGACACATTGGTTAGTCAGTAGAGTATTGTTCAATTTCCATGTCTTTGTGAAAGTTTTAGGATTTTTTTTTCTCTTCATCTCTAGTTTCAAGGCACTATGATCTGAGAGTATACAGGGGACAACTTCAATTGCTTTGAACTTACTTACACCTGTTCTATGAACTAGTACGTGGTCTATTTTGGGGAATGATATATGAGCAGCTGAGAAGAATGTAAATTCTTACTTAGTGGGGTGAAAATACTCTGTAGGCATCTATTAAGTCTATTTGTTGAAGAGTTTGGTTTAGCTTAAGCACTTCTTTATTGATTTTCTGTCCAGTCAATCTGTTTATTTGTGACAGTGGGGTATTCAAGTCCCCTACTATTATTGTATTGCTGCTTATCTGGCTTTTCATGTCTGTTAATGTTTGTTTTATATAGCTGGGTGCACTAGAGTTCGTGGCATAAATATTTAAGACAGTTATTTCTTTCTCTTAGATAGTAACCTGTACGAGAATATAATGACCTTTGTCTCTTTTAATGAATTTTGATTTAAAATCTATTTTTCTGGAAATAAGATAGCTACTCCTGATTTTTTGCAGTTTCCTATTGCATGGAGAATTGTTTTTCATCCCTTTACTTTCAGTATGTGGATTTCTCTCTGGATTCGGTGTGTCCCCTGTATGCAGCAGATTATAGGATCTTGCTTTTTGATCAATTTTGCCAGTCTGTGTCTCTTAATTGGTGCACTGAGACCACGGACATTAATGGTTATGACTGATGTGGATAGACGCAGGGCCACCACGATTTCCTGTTCTAGCTCTAGGCTCTTTTATTCTTTGATTTTGTTGTTTTCCCATCAGTTTCTTGTTTGGCTCAGTGGGATGACGCTGTTGGGTCTCATGGGTTTATAATTTTTCTTTTTCTTCTCCAGGATATCCTTTAGGCTCCAGGCCCACACCGGAAGAGTGCCCAGGGACTGAGGTTAGGAGTGGGCAGCTCAGAAAACGGCCACTGTGCCATCGAATCTGTGTCACCGAATCTGTGCCGGGGCTGGAGCTTGCTGGTCTCCAGGCCCATGCAGGAAGAGCGCCCAGGGACTAAGGTTAGCAGAGGGGGGGCTCAGGAAATGGCAACTGTGCCAACGAATCTGAGTCACTGAATTTGCACCGGGGCTGGAGCTTGCTGGCCTCCAGGCCCACTCTGGAAGAGTGCCCAGGGACTGAGGTTAACAGTGTGTGGCTCTGGAAATGGTGACTGCATGACCGAAACTGCGCAGGGTTGGAGCTTACTGGCCTCCAGGCCCACAGCAGCAGACCATCCAGGGACTGAGGTTAGCAAGTCAGAGTCTGATTTTCTCCATGGAAACTGCAGAAGCACAGCCAGTTACCTTGTATTGGTGAGTAGGTGTGCCTGTTGGAACATCAGCCCCTACCGTTGCAGCTGCACAGTGCCTACAGCCTACTGGCCTCCAGGCCGACTGCACAAGTGAGCCCAGAGACTCTGTATTGCTGAGCAGGCAGGACCATTGGAACCTTAGGGAGCGCCATTATAGCAGTGCAGGAGCCAGAGCCATTCCTGCCTCTAAAGCAGACAGGAGAAAGTGTTCTGACTGTACTGATTGAGTGCCCCATATGGTGTGCCAGAACTAGGGGTTTTTCTATAGGTCCCAATACAGACTGTAAAGAACAACCCAGGAAACACTGTTATTTTAAGGTTCCTAACTATTAGGAGGAAAGTGACTTGCAACAAACAGCGCCGGAAAATAGGGCAAGTCAGAGATAAGGAAACACTCAAATTCTTAGAAACAAAGATCCTCACCTCAAGATAACACATGGGGAAGGGAAATAGAGAAGTCTGAAGGCCAGCCTCCAGGGCCCTCAGAAATGGTAACCAAAGCAGATCTAGTAAAATGGAAATCAGAACTGATCTCTGAGATGAAAGCAGAGATATTGGACACACTCAATGCGATGATTAATAAAGCTAAAGATGAAATCATGGAGTTGATAGAATCTAAGATAGAAAAAGCAATGGAACCTTTTAATCACCTACAAGCAGAAGCCCAGAAAATTAAGAAAGAAAATGAAAGCTTGCACAATAGAATGAATTTGGCAGAAGAATGAATTTCAGACCTAAAAGACAGGATCTCAACCAATGAGCTGCAAAGGCATAATCTATGGAAAAAAGCAAGCGATAATGAAAAGTCAGTCCAACAGCTCCTAGATGATTCAAAAAAGAATGATGTAAGATTGATTGGAATCACTGAGGAAGCAGGCGACAAAATTTAAAGACCTCAAAAAGCTATTCACACAGATAATGGCAGAAAACTTCACAGAAAAAGGTAAAGAATTGGACATACAAATATATGAAGCATAAAGAACGCCACATGCCCGGGACATGAAAAAATCTACACCTAGGCATATCATCATAAAAGTCCCAGATATCCAAAAAAAAGAATGAAATACTGAAAGCAGCCAGAGAAAATTCTAAGGAAAGCCTGTCAGGATCACACCGGACTTCTGAACTCAAACACTGAATGCAAGAAGAGCCTGGAGTGAAGTCTTCCAAGCCCTAAAGGAAAACAACTTCCAACCCAGACTGATGTATCCTGCAAAACTATTCTTCAAACTTGATGGGGAAGTAAGATACTTCCATGACAAAGAACACCTGAAAAACTTTACAAATATGAAACCTGTGCTCCAAAACATTTTAAAGAATATCTTGGAGAAAAATAAGGAAAGTTACAAATCCATGAGACCTAACCGAGTCAACCAGTGGGATCAAACAAGAAATTGATGGGGAAAGGGCAAAAGTAGAATAACACAGCTAAGAACAGGAAAACATGGCAGCACTAAATTTACCTATATCAGTCATAACCATTAATGTCAATGGACTCAACACGCCAATTAAGAGATACAGACTGGCAGAGTGGATCAAGAAGCAAGATCCTACAATCTGTGGCATACAAGAAACACACCTAATTCACAAAGGAACCCATGGACTGAAAGTAAAGGGATGAAAAAAAAATACTCCATGCAACAGGAAACAGTAAGAAAGCAGGAGTGGCGATTTTATTTGCAGACAGAATAGACTTCAAGCCAAAACAGAAAAAGAGAGATAAAGATGGACACTATCTTTCAGGTCAGGGAAAAATCCAAGAGACAGAAATCACAATGTTAAATATCTATGCTCCAAATTCTAATGCACCCAACTATATAAAACAAATATTGATGGACTTGACAAACCAGATAAACTCCAATACAATAATAGTAGGGGACCTCAATACCCCACTGTCACAAAGAGACACTTTAGCTGGACAAAATGTCACTAAGGAAATCCTTCAGCTCAACCAGACTCTTCAGCAAATGGACTTGATAGATACCTACAGAGTATTTCACCCCACAAAGTCAGAATATACATTCTTCTCACCTGCTCATGGATCATTCTCCAAAATAGACCATGTGCTCGTTCATAGAACAAGTTTAAGCAAATATAAAGGGATTGAAGTTATCCCTTGTATACTGTTGACCAAAATGCCTTGTAATTGGAGCTGAATAGCAAAGGAAAGCCCAGGATCTTCACAAACACATGGAAACTGAACAACACTCTGCTGACCAACCAATGGGTCACAGAAGAAATTAGAGAAGAAATTGAGCAGTTCTTACAACTAAACAATAACCCCAGTACAACATATAGAAATTTATGGGACACAACGAAAGCAGTTCTACGAGGAAAATTCACAGCAGTGAAAGCCTACATCCAGAAAACGGAGCAAGCTCAAATAAACAATTTAATGCTGAACCTTAAGCGACTAGAAAGAGAGGAGGAAAACAAACCCAAAGCTCGCACCAGGCAAGAAATTATAAGGATCAGGGCAGAAATTAATGCAGTAGAAACCAAGAGAATGGTTCAAAAAATCAATGAACCCAAAAGTTAGTTCTTTGAGAGATAAACAAAATTGATAGACCCTTAGCAAACCTCATTGAGCAAAGAAAGGAAAAGGCTCATATCTATGCTATTAGGAATGGGAATGGAGAAATTACTACCGACCCAGAGGAAGTCCAGAGGATAATAAACACCTACTTTGAAAATTTATACTTTAATAAAATGGAAAATGTAGAAGAAATGGATAGATTTCTAGACACATATGAACTCCCAAAGCTGAATAAGGAAGATATAGAAATGTTCAATGCCCCAGCAACAATCTGTGAAATTGAAAATGTAATTCAAAACTTGCCAACAAAGAAAAGCCCCGGACCTGACGGTTTTACTGCTGAAATCTATAAAACGTTTCAAGAAGAGTTAGTGCCTCTACTTCTGAAACTCTTCAATGAAATTGAAAAGGAAGCAGTACTCCCAAACTCATTTCTGGAAGCAACCATTACCCTGATTCCAAAAGCAGAGAAAGACTCAACCAAAAAAGAAAACTACAAGCCAATATCTCTAATGAATATCGATGCAAAAATCCTCAATAAGATCCTGGCAAACAGAATACAGAGAATTATCAAAAAGATTATACACCCTGACCAACCTGGATTCATCCCAGGGATGCAAGGATGATTCAACATACATAAATCAATCAATGTTATACACTATATTAACAGGCTTAAGGACAAAAATCATGTGGTCATCTCAATTGATGCAGAAAAAGCATTTGACAAAATACAACACCCATTTATGTTCAAAACTCTACAGAAGATCGGAATAGATGGTCTGTATCTCAAACTAATAAAAGCTATCTACGAGAAACCTTCAGCCAGTATCATACTAAATGGTCAAAAATTGAAACCTTTCACACTAGGATCAGGAACAAGACAGGGGTGTCCTCTCTCACCACTTCTGTTCAATATAGTTCTGGAAATATTAGCCGTAGCAATTAGGCAAGAGAAGGAAATAAAAGGATTAAAGATTGGCAAAGAAGAAGTTAAATTGTCATTATTTGCTGATGACATGATACTCTATCTAGAGGATCCTAAAAACTCAATTAAAAAACTGCTGGACCTAATCGCCAATTTTAGCTGTGTAGCTGGTTACAAGGTCAACGTTCAAAAATCAATAGCCTTCATATACACAAACAGTAGACCCACTGAGATAGAAATTGGAGAGTCAATCGCTTTCACAATAGCATCCCCAAAAATAAAATACCTAGGCATCAATCTAACAAAGGAGGTGAAAGACCTCTACTTTGAAAACTATAGTACTCTGAAAAAGGAGATAGAAGATGATATCAAAAAGTGGAAAGACATACCTTGCTCCTGGGTAGAAAGAACCAATATTGTCAAAATGGCTATACTCCCAAAACTACTCTGCACATTCAATGCAATCCCAACTGAAATCCCAACAGCATATTTCACAGATCTAGAGAAAAAAATTCAAACTTTCATCTGGAACCACAAAAGACCTAGAATAGCCAAAGCAATTCTAAGCAACAGGGACATGGTGGGGGGTATTACAACTCCGAACCTGAAGCTATACTATAAAGCCACTGTGATAAAAACTGCGTGGTACTGGCAAAGTAACAGACCCGAGGATCAATGGAGTAGACTAGAAGATCCAGAAACTACTCCAGATGCACTCAGTCACCTCATCTTTGACAAAGGAGCCAAAAGTCCTCAATGGAGGAAAGATAGCCTCTTTAACAAATGGTGCTGGAAAAACTGGGTTTTAATTTGCTAATGATTAAAACTAGATCTAACTCTTTCACCATGTACTAAGCTAAAATCAAAGTGGATAAGAGACCTAAATATTAAAACAGACACTCTAAACCTTCTGCAAAACAGGCTATGTAAATCTCTCAAAGACACTGGCTTAGGGAAAGACTGCATGAACAAAACTTCTATAGCACAGGAATTGGCTGAGGAAATCAACAAATGGGACCTCATTCTTTTAAAAAGCTTCTGCACAGCAAAGGAAACCACCAACAGTGCAAACAGGCAACCAACAATGTGGGAAAAAATCTTTACCAGCTGTTCCTCAGATAAAGGGCTACTATCTAGAATATATAAAGAGCACAAAAAAATCATCCCACCCAAATTTAATGACCCAATTCAAAAATGGGCATTTGAAATGAACAGATACTTTTCAGAGGAAGAAGTAAGAGCAGCTAAGAAACATATGAGGAAATGCTTTACATCATTAGTCATTCGAGAGATGCAGATGAAAACAATATTGAGATTTCATCTCACTCCACATAGAATGGCTGCCATTTCAGAATCAGCCAACGGCAAACGTTGGTGAGGCTACGCAGAAGAAAGAACCCTTCTCCACTGTTGGTGGGATTGTAGACTCGTACAACCCCTGTGGAGATCAGTTTGGAGAATCCTCAAAAAGGTAGGATTGTCGGTCCCATTTGACCCGGCCATTACCTTGCTAAGTATATACACACAAGAATTAAAAGACTCATATCACAGTGCCATATGTGCACCTATGTGTATAGCAGCCCAATTTGTGATTGCTACATCGTGGAAACAACCCAAATGTCCATCAACTGGAGACTGGATAAAAAAGCTGTGGTTCTTCTACAGAATGGAGTGTTACTCTGCCATAAAAAATGATAACTTTGAATCATTTCTACTTAAATGGACATACCTTGAGGATATCCTCATAAGTGAAATAAATAGGGCACAGATAGGTACATATCGCATCTTTTCTCTGGTATGAGAAAATGAAGATGTAAATGAGTCCTAGAATTGTATGTTATATATTGTGAAATAGAAAATGCTCAATGTTAAATAGGAAGAAGTGGGAAAATGTTGGGAATGTAACAAAAAGGTAAGGAAACAAATTTTATGCATATGGGGGGGTGGTAGGGTGGGTAGGGCTATGGGAAAAAATGAGAATTAAGTTGTGTCTTATACTGGTACAAATCCCCATTATGGAGTGCAATCATGATGTGTATATTTAATGTACCAATAAAGATTAAAAAAAAAAAAAGGAACGACAGGTCAGTCTTTCTAAAGAACAATGATCGAGAAATCTTTAACAAGGTACTGGCAAAGAGAACATAACAAATCATAAAAATGATCGTACATCATGACGGTGTCAGCTTCCTTCCACAAACGCCGGTATAATACAACATGTCCAAATCAACAAATATAATACATTTCATGAATACAAGAAAGGGCAAATATCAAATGATTATCTCAATATATGCAGAAAATATTGACTAAGTCCAGCATAAATAGTTAGGAATATTTTATCTCAATCCGATAAAAGTTATTCATGATAAACTATTGTCCAACATCATATTAAAGGAGAAAATGCTATAAGTTTTCTTCTAAATCAGGAACACTCAAGGATGTCCATTATCACTACTTCTGTTCGATACAATAATGAAAATACCAGCTAGAACAATCAGGCAATATAAAAAACATGTGTAGGAAAAATACGTATAGGAAAATAACAAGAATACATATAGAAAAGGAAGAAGTCAAATTATTATTATTTGCAGTTGACATGATCATCTACACAGAAAGTCCAAAATAATTCCACTGAAAAGCTCCTAGTATTAATAACCAAATTCAGCAATGCAGCAGGATACAAAGTCAATATGAAAAAAATCAGTAGCATACCTGTATACCAATAATGAGTTCATTGAGAAAGAAATTTGAAAAACAGAAATTATTCACAATATTATTAAGAAAAATGAAGTACTTGGAATTAACCTAACCAAGGAAGAGACAGACTTCTACAATGAGTACTCCAGTACTCAAAAAAGAGATTGAAGATTGTATCAGAAAATGGAAAGATATACACTATTTCGGTATAGGTAGAACCAGTATTGTCCAAATGACCATACTTCCAAAACCTACATAAAGATTTAGTGCAATCTCAACATAAATACCAATTGTATTCGTTACAGAAATACAGAAAGCAATCCTAAAATTTACATGGAACCAGAAGCAATCCAGAGCAGCAAAAGCAATCCCAGGCAAGTAGAAAATCTGGCAGAATCACATTCTTGGACTTGAAATTATACTATAAAGCTACAGTGACAAAAGCAGCGTGATAGTGTTACAAAAAAAACAGACGTCAAGATAATTAGACCAGAATAGAGGATGCAGAAACAATTAAAGCCATATTAAACTATCTCATTTTTGACTTAGATTTGTATCTTCATGTGTTTCTTAGCTGCTTTTACTTCTTCATCTGAAAAGTGTCTGTTCATTTCAGATGTCTATTTTTTTTTGAGACAGCGTCTCACTTTGTAGTTCAGGCTGGCCCTGAGCTCAGCCTCCAACTGACATCAGTCCTCCTGCCTCTGCCTCCTGAGTGCTGGGATTACAGGAGTGAGCCACCATGTCCGGCATTGTGGTATGTGGTACTTATTGCTGGTGGGTATGAGTATCCATGCCCACTATTGTTGTATATGGTTACCGGGGATTTAACCTGGGGCCCTCGAGCTTGAAAGGCAGGAGCTGGAACCACTGAGCTAAATCCCTGGCCTCAGAGGCCCATTTTTAATCAAGTCTTTAAATTGGATTTGGGACTAATAAATAAATAGGACACATATGTAAACACCATATCATTTGTTTGGTATGAGAAATTGAAGGTGTAAATGAGTTCTAAATGTATGATAGGGATTGAGAAATAAGAAGAAAATGCTAAAAAGGAAAAAGGAGGTAGGATTAAGTAAAGAAAGGAAAGAAAATATTTCATCGTTGAAAAAAGGAAAAAAGCATATGTGTAGAGGGCAGGAGATTGTAGGGAAGGCAGGAGAATGGGAAAAAATGAGAACTAAGATGTGTCATGTACTAGTACAAATTCTCAATGTTGATTGTGATCACAATTTATATATAAAATGTAACAATGAAATCAATATTATATATTATATATATATAGTGAATGTTTCCAGTTGTCATTCAGTGGAAAAGCAGGCCCATAAAATGTATTAGAGTGTGTTTTCATCTATCTTATTTATTGTATCTAACAACATGCAACTATTTACTGTTTTCCAAAGTCAAAAATATAGTGAAAGGTAAATGGTTTAATACAATTCAGGACATGAAGAGTCACAAAAGCACAGTTAGTGACATTCATCAAAGAGGACCAACGGTAGTGCCTTTGTAAGTGGCCAGAGAAATAGAATGTGTGAAGCAAGAAGTATTTGTGAGGGGTTATCTGCAATGCAACTTTTACTGTAATAAATTTTTTATGTTAAACATTCACTGTATTTTTTATTATATCTCCTCACAGACAATTTTCTAAGAAAGACATAAAAATTGAAAGGCAAAAAAATACTTGAAAATGTATGCAACATTAATCATTTTGAATGTCAGGAATATTCAAAACAAAAGTATAACGACATATCACTTCATTGCTAGAAACCTGTTAGGATGAGATATCAACCTATGATGATGGTTACTAAAAATTGAAGAGATAACAAATATTAGTAAGGATGTTGATCAAAGAGAACATAAACATTTTTATGGGAATTAAAATTAATATAGCCATTAAAGAAAACATTATGGAAATTCATAAATAATTCAAAATAGAATTTTCAAATACCCTAGCAATCCCACTTTTAGCTATCTATCCAACAAAAATAAAATTGTTATCTAAAAGAAGTGTATTCATTCCTATGTTGATTGCAGCATTATTCATGGTATCCAAGATATAGATCAGCTAAGGTACCAATCAACAGGTTAAGGGATAAAGAAAATGCACTTATATGTGTCATTGAATTTTCAGTCTTAAAATAGAAGTAAATTTTGCCATTTTCAACAGCATCGGTGAACCTGGAGAACATTATGTTAAGTGAAATAAAGTAGACTCTGAAAGACAAACACTGTATGATCTCACTAATATGTGAAATAATAATGATTTTAAAATTTCTACAAATACTGTAGAGAGGAAGAGTGCATACTGGCAGATAAGTAGTGTTATGGTGTAGTTTCTCCCTGAAAAACTCAAGTATTCAAAAGTGGTGCTTTTGGAGTGTGAATGAATTATGGGGTGCTACAGATGACTTGCTGTTGTTAGGAAGTGTGATCTGGTTAGAAGAGGTGGGTTATTGTGGGTGTGACTTGGAAGGATGCCACACCCTTTCTAGGTAGAAAGGGGGATGTCACCTCCTTTCTACCATCTCCCTACCTTTCTTCTTCCTGGCTGCCATTATCTGAGCAGCTTTTCCCCCATCCAGGGCCTGCTTCATGTTCTTTATGCCTTGGAGCCTGCTGACCATGCACTGTAATTGTGACCCAAAATAAATCTCTTCTTTACATTGTAGACATCAGGAAGGAGACCATAGGGCAGCTGCTTTTATACACTCTCTACTCTACTACTGAAGACCACAAAGGCCAAATTGATTAGGTGTGGTTTTGACTTTTGAGGGCCAGTCTCCAACTTTTGTAGTTTTTTATGAATACCCTAGGCAGACTGAGTAATGGAGTGCATCTTAAAGATAAGTTGCCTGTCTGGTTTTTCTGAATCTAATATACACTACCTAAGGGTGGTGGCCAGTCAGGCGCTAAATTGGGCTGGATTTTCATCTCTGGCCTGAGTGTTCACTTAGAGTTTATCAAAATTTACTGCATTATAAGCCCCTTAAGAGGATCCTTTACTGGGTAGTTAATCATATGATCTTGATCTCTAGCTATGTTCCCTAGTTCAGTTCCACTTTGGGTCCTGCCAGAGGACAGCCACATGGACCATCAGAAGGGACGCCTGAATAAGGTGGTGTTCATCCTCCTAAAAGTGGACCAGGAAGTTTTCTTATTCCCTCTCATCTAGGAAGAGCCTGGAGGTAAGGACAATATTTAAACCAGCCTAGGTGAGGTTATATGACTAAGATACTGGAACCCTTAGATATACTGGGTAAGATTTGCAGAGAAGGAGCTTAGACACTGGTTAATATGAGAAAGGTTCATTAGAGAGAAAGAAACATGAACTCTAACTATTCCTTCTGCCTTGGCTACCTCTTGGAGTGGAACTGAGGGTGTGGAGGGGCAAGAGCTTGGAATCAAAGAAAGGGGCAAGGGATGAGCTATCAAAGAGTAGTCTGGACAAAGTATGTGGTGTGGGGGGCTGGATACATACACAGAGGGTTAGACTCAAGGGGTGGTGTAGAATAAGTAGGGGCCCTGATGGGATCTGGCTCTGAAAAGTGGCACATAGCTTAGGGGAAGGGAAGGAAGTGGCTGTGGTAGTTGCAACAGGAAATTCTAAAAGAAATAGGGGAGTAGTGGTACCAGTTGTGGTGACTGGAGCCTCTGGGAGAGGGGGGTGTGGCAGTGCCTGCAGCCAGTGAGGGAGGGCAGAGAAACTCTAGAGAAGAGCAAAGCCAGTTGGATCTATTGTCAGGATGGAGCCCACTTTGGATGGAACATGAAGGGATACTGGCAATGGCAGGGAAAGAAGAAGGATTTGGGGATAATCACAGGAATAGCATAGGGTAGAAAGACTAAAGAACACCTGAATATAGGGTATCTCAGACAATTTGCCCATTTTTCAACAATAATTATGTTTCCCAAGACAGAAAAATCAAAGATGCCATTTTCTGCTCATTGAAAGCCATTTTCAAGTTTATATTATGGCCAGGCAGGCAGTATTACAAAAAAAAAAGTGTTAGGTATTTGGGTTTCAGATCAAGGTAGAGCCAAAGAATTTTCAGGTTTTTCAAGAGACAGACTAGGGGATAGCAAATGGAAACAGAGGAAGGAAATACTCTATGGAGAGCAGAGGGAAATAGTGAGAGCAGCAACCAGGTCCACAAAGGATGCTCCCATTGGTACACAGGGAAGTAGTGGGATGTGGGTAAGTAATCAGGGCAGATATCTCGGCACTTGGAAAGTCACGAAAAAGTAGTCTCAGCAAAGGCTCAAAATAGGGATGGAAGTCCTCCTCAGAGGTTTCCTCTATCACAGGTTTCAGCACCAGATGTAACAGAGACACAGAGAGTAGAGAAATTACCCAGGCTTCTCTTGGGTAAGTAAACAAAATTGCTTTGTTCAGTTCAGGCAAACAGGTGGAATGGCCCTGACAGAACCAGCAGAGAATGAGAGAGAAAATAGATTGAGGTAAAGAAGTGGTTGCTATGCTGTTGCCAGGCATTAGTCAGAAGATTCATTGCCTTGAGGAGTTTGAGGACAAAGATAGGTTAGTTTGTACTCCTCATACCTGGCAGGGATGTAGATATTTCTTGGAATCGAGGACTGGGGCATAATTGCCTGTTTCCTGTTGGTGTCGAGTTTTTCTCTAATGGCCCTTCCCATCAGCAGCAAAGCTTTCTGCCTGGAAAAGCTGGGGGTGGGAGGTAGCCAGTCTGTACCATGTCCTCAAGTATGACAAAAGAAACTGGAAATTATACAAACACATTAAGATAGAGCACCAGATGTTTGAATGAATGATGAGTCATTGAAAGATATAAAAAGGAAATTTAAAATTCCATGAATCAAACTAGAAACACAACATACTGAAATTCACGGTATATAGCAAAATCACTGTTGAGAGAGAAGTTTGTAATAATGAGTGCCAACATCAAAAAATAGAAACCCCCAGGGCCAGGGATATAGCTCAGTGATTCCGGCGCCTGTCTTGCAAACACAAGGGCCGCCAGGTTCGATACCCAGTAACCACATACAATACTGGGCGTGGAGACTCACGCCCAGCAGCAACCAGTACCACATACCACAGTGCCGGGCATGGTGGCTCACACCTGTAATTCCAGCACTCCGGAGGTAGAGGCAGGATGACTGCTGTGATGTGAGTTGGAGGCCTGAGCTCAGGGCCAGCCTGAACCACAAAGCGAGACCTTGTTTCAAAAAACCATTTAAAAAAAATAGAAACCCCCAGGGCCGTGGATTTAGCTCAGTGATTCTGGTGCCTGCCTTGCAAGTGCCAGGTGCTGGGTTCAATCCCCGGTAACAACATACAACAATGCTAGGCATGGAGACTCACACCCAGCAGCAATCAGAACCACATACCACACACCACAGTGTTGGGTGTGGTGGCTCATGCCTGTAATTCCAGCACTCAAGTGGCAAAGGCAAGAAGATTGTTATGAGTTTGAGGCTGAGCTCAGGGCCAGCTTGAACTACAAAAGAGAGATTTGTCTAAAAAAAAAAAAAAAAACCTCAAATAAATCTATCATGTACTTCAAAGTGTTTGCAATAGCATATCAAACACAAAATTATTAGAAAGAAAGAAGGAACATAAAATAAAAATAAATTAAATAAGATGGAAGGAACAATCTAAAACATAAGTGAAATCAAAAGTTGCTTTTCATAAATAAAATTCAAAAATCTTTAGTTAGAGTAACCAAACAAAAGCAAGAAAAAACTTAAATGAATAAAATAAAAGACAAAGAATGAGACATAATAATTGACACCACAAAATTCAAAAATTATTAAGAAATATTTTGAAGAAGTATATGCTCCTAATTTAAAAATCTACATGAAATGGACAAACACCTAAATTGCAAAATTGAAACAAGAGGATATAGCAAACATAAATATATTAATAACAAACAATGACTATTGAATCAGTGATTTAAAAATTTCTAAGAGTGAAGACAGACAGGATGGCTCCAATGTTGAGTTTCACCATACTTTAAAAAACTACCATTGCATTTAAGAAATGCCAAAAATTGAAAGGAAAACAAGCTGTCCAAATTCATTCAGCAAGACCAAGTTTACCATGCTCAAAACCTGAAAAGAACACACACACACACACACACACACACACACACACACACACACACACACCGAGAGATTGAGAGGGAGAGTATAAACAAAATTCCTTCAGATGCCTAAATCTTTGATAAAGACAGGATTCTAATAGATGAGGAGCCATTTTGGAACTACTCAGAGAAAAATCAATGGTAATTGGAAAGGAAGGACATATATCTTGATGCTAAAATCAATCTGAAGTAAGAGTGTTGTAGATCAAAAAAATATAGGCAAAGGACTTTATAAGATAGTTATCCAACCTTCAAGGCTGCCCACAAGTCTACTGCTGGCAATTCCCAAGAAGGTCCACTCAAAACGAAAAAACTGCAAATGTATGGCAAACTCAGTCCAAAAAGGATAGATATGGAATATAAGGCCTCTCATCTCTTTTGCTCTTCTGCCAACAAAGGACACTTTAGCTTGGTAACAAATTTTGCTGGCACACTGGTGCAAGTGACCAGGAAGCCATTCCCTCGCTGATGGGCAGCCACGTCTTTTTTTCTGTCATGTGCCATACTGGATGACTGGAACCTCTAACCTAGTCAACTAGGTTAGGAGCCAGTGGTAGCACTGAGGATAGCTAATGAAACAACATGACCCATTCTACCTTACAACTAGCGCGAGAGAAGGACTTGGACTGTGGTGTGGCTGTGAGAAGAAGCACAGCAGCCTTGAGTGGTGGCAACAAGAAGCGGCTCCTCTATCATTTGACCAGTCACCAGTAGCACAAGTACCCTTGCCCTGGGAAGTCAACACTCCCTCTGATTTTTGACCAGCAATACAAATAGCACTGGGCTGTGGAGGCAGGACAAGGAAGAAAGGACCTGAAAGGAGCAAGAGATGTGGAACAGTGAAGGCTGTGTAAGGACCAGGAGGAGCCAATTGTACATGGGAGTGGTAGCAGCCTTGGGTTGGCTCTTCCTGAGGGTACCACAGCAACTGGAAAGGCAGCACAGCAATCAAAAGGGTAAGGAGATTTTGGCAAGTCATCCAGAAATCTTCTGGCTGATAACTAACCACAGCCCTCACATCCAGAGTTCAAGATCACCCTTGCACCCAGCAGTAATCCCACTGCAGACTTGATGGGGCTATCCAGCACAGATGTGGGTTCTGACATGGACACTACCACAGAACCGTGAGCATCAGAGGAAAGTTTTTCCTTCTTTCTCTCTGCTTATTAGCTTGTTTTGTTTTCCATTTTCTGTCAATTTTTTGTAGGGGGTGTTTAGGTTTTGACTTTTATTGTTTGTTTTGTTTTGCCTATCTTATTTTTCTCTTTCCTCAACTGTCTTTCTTCATTTTTTATTGTTTTCATATGAATGAATGTTGTTGGTAGTCTTTCTGTTTTGCTTCAATATTCATTTGTTTTCTGTTTCATTTTTTTTTCTCTTTTGTCCTCCTCTCCAGTTTTCCAAAGCTTGGGTGACCTCCCTCTGTTGCTCACCCTCGCTTCTATCATATTTCTCTTCAGATATTTTTCTATTTTTTCCTCATCTTTCTAATCCCCCATGGGTTAAAATCACTATATCAAGGCCCAGGGACTGAGGTTAGCAGCGGGCGGCTCGGGAAACGGCAACTGCAGCACCGAGTCTGCGTCACTGAATCTGCGCCGGGTTTGGAGTTTGCTTGTCTCCAGGCCCACGCCTGAGGAGCGCCCAGGGACTGAGGTTAGCAGCAGGCAGCTCGGGAAACGGCGACTGCAGCACCGAGTCTGCGTCACTGAATCTGCGCC
>PVIR01025436.1:0-24875 GCA_004026965.1 Petromus typicus | reverse complement strand
AAGGCACAGATAGGTACATATCACATCTTTTCTCTGGTATGAGAAAATGAAGATGTAAATGAGTCCTAGCATTGTATGTTATATATTGTGAAATAGAAAATGCTCAATGTAAAATAAGGTGAAAGGGGACAATGCTGAGATTGTAACAAAAAAGTAAGGAAACAAATTTTATGTATATGGGGGGGTGGTAGGGTGGGTACGGCTATGGGAAAAAATGAGAATTAAGTTGTGTTTCATACTGGTAAAAATCCCCATTATGGAGTGCAATCATGATGTGTATATTTAATGTACCAGTAAAGATTTTTTTAAAAAAAGATACTCTGTTATGCTGCTGTATAAAAGACCAAGAGAAAATAAACTCAGCGCACCACTGAGTTATCTGGAAAAGTGAGTGTTCTCATTTCCACCTAGAATAAGATTTGCTAGGAAACAAGATTCTGGTAAAACTTGGAAATGTGTTAAAGAAAGTTTATATACTACTAGGAAGAAAGAAATATCAACTAAAAGCTCAAACACTATGACCACATGTGTGTGGTGTTCATGTCGGGAAGGGATCAGGGTGTCATGTATGATTTGCATTCAGAAAATGTTATTCATCCTGTTGGTCCATGACAGGGACACAAAACCAGCAAGTCTAAGCAACAATGGTTGCTTAGCTAGCTTTGGCATTTGTTAAAGGCAGGAGGAAGCAGACTAGAAGAATCTCAGGCTCTTAGGTCACGTTTGTGCTATTTGAATCAGTATCGATCCAAAACTTTTTACACTTCCCTCACTGTATTTTATCTCTTCAGAAACAGACAAGGGGAGGACTAAGGTACTTGGAAACTTTAATAAGCTGCCTTATTTTTAAAATTAATTTTCATTAGTACATGTGTGCAGTACTTGATTATATCCATTTTGTGCAGTACTTGATTATATCCATTGTGTAATGCAAATGTGGAACACTGATTGTATTCAGTCAATTTATGTCCCTGTATGTTATATTTATATTAGTTGTAACAGTATTTTTTCTCTCTTAGGAGATTACTTACAACCATGCAAAGAGATTTCTTGCAAGGGATGATACACAGTACATCTTTATAAAGTTCCAAGCCTCTCTGGGATTTTTTTCTGCCTTTATTTCTCTTTAGTACCCTCTTATTTTCAAAAGGATTCACAGAATTATAAAATTAATTTACCATAGTCAGCCCCCAGGTTCAACACCAAAAGTGTTAGGGAGAACCTTCTCCTGAGATGAAATAGGGGAGGAAAGTAAGAGGTGATGTTTGTCCTTTGAAGCAGAGAGGCACAAAAGTCCCCCTGCCGCCTGCGGGGCAGGTCATCCAATTTTCCTACCCCTAATTCACAGAGGTCTGTGTTCTTCATAGCATAGGCCTCAGAAGGAATGGGACAGGACTCTTTACACTTTCAGGAATGCTAAGATCAGGGCTTAGGGAAGCCTGTCCACGCCCTCAATCTTCATAGGATGGAGGAAATTCATGGGTGCAGAGCAGATATTTCCAATGAAAGAACAGAGAAAAGAATTTTCCCACCTTTGGAGCTCAGGGCCCAGCCAGCCCTAGACTTGCCCTTACCCCCTGGGTTATGATGAAGCTACGTGTCATATTTTTCTGAAAAGCCAGCAGGATATAATCCCTTATAGACCTATCCTATCCCACTATCTCCCCATAGCTATGCTTCAGGAGAATATGAAACATGGTAAAACTTCTTGAGCTCGAATTTGACATTTGGCTTGTGTTTGACATTTTCCTTTTCAGTTTCAGAAGACTAAGATTTTATGATTTCTTCATTGTGCGTATGTTTCTAAGCACAATGTCACTAAAAGTTGTATTTTTAGAATAGAATATGTGATCATGTACAAGGAAAGAACTCCAGATAGTGGCAGATGTCAATGCCACTGTCATCTGCCTTCTATTAACAAGATCTCTTTCTAGAAGCTAAAGCAGTCACTGGATAAAATCTGAGCCTAACCTCTTGGTTCCTTTATGCCTAATAAAATAGAGTACCCTAAATTTTCACCAAAAATGTGGCAGAGATAAGTCACATCATGTGCATATTAGGAGAAACAAATTTTATTCAGAAAAAAATATTTTGGCTGAGTAAAAGCATTCAGACAACATGCTTGTTCTTTTCTGGCCCAAGTTTTTACTTGGAAGTATGTTTTCCTCTCAAAAGAAAATGGAGGAGCACATGTAGGCAGACTATAAATGCCAAAAGCTGGATGTCAGAGCCAAACATTGGCACAGGCAATGTTGGGGACTTGAGATCCTGGACAACTCATGTGGCCTTGCCTGGGACAGAGGCAGTCTGAGACCTGGGTGGGATATATGCATTATGAGTCAGGATTCCTGCATGTAAACATCTGGGTCAATAATTAAGCTAAACATGAGTTCACACAGTTTTCTACCCTCATCTTTTATCATATGATGATTCCTGCCTCCTGCTGGTCCTCCTTAAATTCCCGGTGTAACAATGAGAAACTTGGCTTCATTGTTTGCCATTCATTTTCATAATTATTCAAGTCTAGAATACATGCATATGACATCAGAATCAGTCCATAATCAGATAGGAAATAAATATATCCATTGACCTCTGATGCTTACTGCATTTTATTTTACCTCCATTTCTTCCCAGGTTTCCTTATCCTTTGGTAAATACCTTTCCTCCATTCCTTCAATGAGGTTGCTTTATTCATAATACAGTCTATTTGTCACACCCTGAACATCTTGCTAGGATATTCCAGTTCCCCAGAGTGTATATTTCGATTTACTAACATTAAGATTCACTATTTGTGTGATGAAATTTTGGTTTTTGACTATATTTTTGAGTCTGTTTCTGTTACTTGAATCACATTCTATACCAATACAGTACTGACTTGATTACTTGATTAGGTTTATAGGTCCTGAAATGAAGTGATGTTGGTCTTTTAAGTTTGTTCATTTATAGAATTTTATTAGCTAACCTTTGCCATATCTGCTTATTTCCAGAAAAAAAATTAATTAATTCTTTGGATTGTCTACATAGACAATCACCTTGTGTGTAAAGAAAGATCATTTTATGACTTCTTTCATAATATAGTGTTTTATTTCTCTTCTTATCAACTTGACTGGGGTTTCGAGTGTGATTTGAATAGAAGGGCTAAGGATGGATGTTCTTAATGGTTTTAACAAGAAAGCATATGAAGGTTGGAAAATAATTTTTTTGAAATGCTTGGAACTGGGACTGCTTTAAATTTGACATTTTTTTCAGACGTCAGATGATGAGTATAGGAATACTGATAATTTTTTGAACTGATGCCAAAGTTCTAATAAGAAGTTCATTTATGTTTCAGGTGTATCTTATGCATATAATCTGAAGGTAATTTTGTATAATTTTATTAGAGTGTCTGCCTATCCTCTGCTATATGTACATAAGATTTACTTATGAGATGCTGTACATAACCCCAAAATTTTACATATTTTAAATTTATCTTTCTGTTACCATATATTAGAAAGAAAATTAAGGTATCAGTTAGAATTGAGATTACTGAATGGCCTTAAGATAGGGCGATCATCTTGTATTACATAAGCAGGAAATGATGTTCCACTTAGATTTTCACATTAGAGATACTTAACCTGTAATTCAGAATTAAATATGTTGTTTTAAGGTTGTTTGTTTTGTCTGTTGTAGTCCTGGAGACTTAGCCTAGAACCTTTGTACTGAGCTTTATCCACAGGGCTCACAGTTTGAGATAAGATGTTGCTATGTTACTAACTTGCCTAAGTTAGGCTCAAATTTCCAGTCCTCCTGCCTCAGCCTCACAGATTGCTGGAATGACAGGTGTGTTCCACCATGGCCAGCCTACTAGAAGTACTTTTTATAGATGTTTTAAGATGCATTTAGGAAGCTCCTCTCTGATCCTGGTTTGCTGTGAGTTTTTATTATCATTAGGTACTAGAGTTGATATGCATATGATAATTTATTAAACAAAAAACATTTAGTGCTTTAAATGCACTTTATTTCTTTAAAATTCCAACAGACTTAATTTCCCTTGACTATAGGTTTAAGTTAGGCCATTGCAGTATATTTAGTGCACAGGATCATCTTGGGAGAGGAGGGAAGGAGGCTATGCGTTCCTAAAATATATCTTTTTGACACAGCTGATGGAATTCTACTCCATAATAACTGTTGATTTTTTTCTGTTGTTTTCCCTCTAGTCTAATAAAAACTATTTTGAAAATAAAAAAACCACTTTTTTTCTAATTCCGTTTCAAATTTCACTATTCTATAGAAAGTGCATTACTTTTTTCATTTTAATTTAAAATATATTGTGTATTGTCAAGAGTTCAACATAGCCATTCTGAAATATATGAATTAGTGCCTTCTTTCATTAAGACAAAAGGAAAGGAGGGCCAGAAAAGTAGCTCATTTTTAGCAGCTAATGGGATCAATTACATAAATACAAATGTATATAGATGAGGGAAAAACATTGGTAAGAAATAATGGAAAAGAAAAGTTGACCTATATTTAGTAGTTTTTTCAAAAACCAACAGTCTAGACAGGAGTAGAAAATAAGTTCAATTAGAGTACAAATATAACTGTTATGAACTGGTGGTGCTGAAAATAGTCTTCAGTATGACTTCTTGATTTTTAAAATATTTTTTCCATGAACTGAGACTTGCTTGTGGTCAGCATGCTTCTCCTCAGCAGATTCGAGTCTTCAAAATGTCCTTGAATTTCTTATTTGACCTTCATTTCTCTGTTTTGTACCATGAAGGAGGTGGCTTTATAATCACATCATTGTTCAGCATGGACTTTGCCTGGACCAGGGCTTCCACTTGATCTTCAATATCTTCACTGTTTGAAGAGCAGTCTCCTGTTCTGCTCAGATACTAACAATGACATATTTTGTTTTAAGAGCTTTTGCTGAATCTTTCCCCTTTCTTTTGTGAACTAATTTACAAATACAACTGATGTTTCCTTGATCTGCATTTACCTTCGTGGTCCTTTTGGGAATAAAATTAGTCTTTGTGCTTAACCTTCTGTCAGTGGCAGAGTTGCTTGTTTTTCTTTTGGTGTTACAGGTATCCAACACTAGCTTATAGTACACAGTATCACTCAGTAGCTTAGCTCTCAGGGTCTCATTTTCCTTGTCTGTTTCCCATGGTGTGAATATGACACAATGTGTGTTCCCATTGCCATCTCTCCCTATGTGTTTTATCTGTTCACCAGCTCTGTAGTTCTACCCTACTGTGCCTGGTTTTGTGTGTCTTGCAGCGTGTGAAGGGCAGGAAACAGTTTTCTATCTTACTTAGTATGATGAATCCCTGGAAGTTCATGTCAATTGGCAAAATGTGCTTATCTCAGGGTTATCTAGCCTTCCCTGCTCATAGAATCTGTAATTATTTCATCACCTGTTCTCTACAAAATATTTGATGCTTTCTTAGGAAGAGCTAAGAATCCTTTGTTATTAGGTCTCCGCAAACCAAGGGTGACAGAAGAAGGTAAGGGACAAGACTTGGACTTTTCTCATCTGATGGGTATTATAGATTCAAGTATCACTAATGCTCATTAAATTTTATTGCATAGCCTCTATCACCTGTCAGGTACATAGGTTCCTAATTGATCTGCCCTTTCTGACCAAGATTATGTTTTGAATATCTTTGGGAAGATTTCCTTTGTGTCCAGAAGTTTTGCAGTTATGCAGTCCAGGCCCATTTTGAGAGTGATCTTAGAGTTGTCTCAACATTTAAATGCTGCCAACTAGTTCTTCAGGAAGACTCAGCACTCACCTAGGACTGCGTAGCCCAGTGCTCTTGGCCACAGGGGTGTGAGCTCGAAGACAAAGAGCTTCCAGAGACCTTTGAATCTCTGCCACAAGTTGTGCCACAAGTGCTGTTTTTATTTTCATATTTTGGGTACTGTAGAAGGCTATGTCCCTTTCTGGAGTGTAGGAAATGATATTTCACAGCCTTTATTAGGTTCAATAAGATGCTAGTAGAAGTGGGAGGTAGATTGAGAGTGGGCCTGGAACGCTACCTGAGTGAAGTTCTGCCCTGGTCTGCAGTGTGTTAGTATCTGCCGCTGGGGACAGAGAAAGCTCTGAAGCAGAAAAGAGGGCACAGCTGGGGAGGCTGTGGGACTCTGTTATGTGTGTTAGGTGTTGTGTAATGTAAGGAACTGCACTGGATAAAACCAAGGAGAAATTGCTACTGCAGACCGATGCAGTCACCACCAGAATGTTTTTCTACCTACAGCAGCATGTCAAGGCATATAATAATGAACCCCAAAGACCATCCACGTCTTACCTCCTAGAATCTGTAATATGTTACCTTATATTGGAAAGAAAATTAAGGTGTCTGTTGGAATTGAGATGACTATTTGGCCTTAAGATCAGGCAGTCATCTTGTATTACATGAGCCTGGGAATGTACACAAACAAGGATGACAGAGGCAGGAGAGGCAGGATCAGAAAGATGTGAGCTGAAAAAGACTGGCTAGCAATGGCGGCCTCCAAGGATGAAAAGGGCCATAAAGTTCAAGATAAAGGAAACTTCTAGAAGGAGAAAGGCAAGACAATGTATATGACTCTAGAGTCTCACAAAAGGAAGTGTGCTTGCTCAAAATTGTGTTTTGGCCACATGAGAGACACTTTATGCTTCAGAAACACATTGTAAAAGAATGAGTTAGCATTGTTTTAAGTCTCTGTGTGAATCACTGTCCTAAGAAAGAAAGGTATTATTGGAGAGGACTTGTGGTACAGGATAACAGGCAAATGAATCACTCTGTTGTAGTTATAGTTGGGAGAAAGAGATACTCTATGAACATAGGGCAAAGCAAAGACTCTATCCCCCGGCTTTGCACTGAACTAAAAAGCACAAAAAGAATGAGAAATTTGGATTGAATTCTAATGTGCGCCTCTCTATGTAAAGTTCAGAGCGTTTTCCTTCATAAATAATACAGCTCTGTACACTGAATTCATGGATTCTGTGTACCTTTTTGTTATTCATTTGTAAAGGTGGTAAACACAATTTTTTGTTGCTCTATCTTTGTAAAAATTTCTACCCTTGATGCTCTGATTATAGTAGTCAGTAGCCCTCCCTGAGGGCTAGTGCAGCATCTGTGATCCAAATAGCTGTGTTTGTGCTCCATGAGGGAGGATTCTGCTCTTTGTAGCCCAGACTGAGTATTTAGCATCTGACACAGGCTTTTGGAGATTCACCTTACTCTCCAGCTCAGCCATGAGCATGGAGATAGGGCTGGACGTTCCTGACATGTGAAAAGGATGCTGAGAAATTGTGTGGTTCTGTTTCCCAGAGAGCCTGCTGCATTCTTACTAACCCACTCCGTGAATTCTGAACAGTGTTTGGCTTTCATCTTCCTGCCCCAAACTACAGCATGCTTTGGACAGAAGTCTTAGTATTCATTCTGGTGTTACCTGCTCTGACTACTCTCCCAAAAGAGAATCATTCCAGTCTGCCCTGTGATGCTCCATCTCATATGACTGGTGATTTATTAAAACTCAAAACCAGAAACAAACACACAAAAAAAAATAGTCACCATGCAATATATTAGAGCTAGGATTTTTTTTTTTACCTGATAATGTTTATTCACTTTGAGAAACTCAGTGAAAAGGGAAGAAGAGTTCCACAGTGCAGAGGAAGAAAAAGAAATACATAAAAATCCCCACAAAGTTGACTTTGTACTCACCCATGAAGAATGACAGCTATTCAAGAATAGAAAATCTTTCAGTTTCCACCACAATCCAGGGGATGATGTGAACCTGTCTAGAGGAAATAGGATCTTCCTACATATTTTTTTTTTCTTGGCATGTTGACCAAAAGAGCGGGTATAACATGGCACTAACTCAAGTTCCACCTCTACCAGAGGATGTCATCATGCAAGGTGTTTGATCTCACACAGTGTAAGTCCCAACTCAGGTGAACCTGTGTTAAAAATGTGCTCATACTCCTGTGTTGCTCTAGGAGGTTTCATTCTGTCATCCACTAATGTGAGCAGTAATGACCATCTTGCCAACTTCTGTTGAGAACTACATCAGTTCAAGCAAAGTGCTCATTTCAGTATTGTGAAAATAATACGCTATTTTTTAGCACTGTCTTTTTTCATTTTGGAGCATGTATGGAAATTCTTCTTGCAGCAATCTGTCTTAATTGGATTCAGGGTAGATGGAGCTAACAGTGGCCTGAGAAGGTCGCTTTTCTGAGACACATTTCTCCTCAAAAGAGGACATTATGAAGTAAGGAAACAAATTTTATGTATTTGGGGGGGTGGTAGGGTGGGTAGGGCTATGGGAAAAAATGAGAATTAAGTTGTGTCTTATTCTGGTACAAATCCCCATTATGGAGTGCAATCATGATGTGTATATTTAATGTACCAATAAAGATTATATATATATATATATATATATATAAAAAGAGGACATTATGTTTTTTTAAAAAAAAGTTGAAGAGCTCTTCTGCATTCTGTTTTGTATTTCCCCTGACATAATGAAAGTGGTGCTTCCCTTCTACTTGTGCTGCTCTGAGCTGCAGGCCATCAAAGCTGTCAGTACTCTGCAGCTTACCTCAATCGCTGCCTGGTCTGTGGTGAAGAATCCTTCCATGAGCCTGCAGTCACTTTTTCACCTTCAGAAAAATCTCAGTTTTCTTACATGGCAAAACTTTTCTTAAAGCAAATGCTCAGCAGTCACCCAGCAAAATCTTAAGTAAAATCGGGGTGACATGAACATCTGCTCATTTATTTTGTGTGGAAACTGCTTCGGAAAGTCACTGTTCCCTTAAGCTTTAATTTCGAAGTGTCTTCCAGGCATATTTCACACTGTGTGGGAAGAGAATTCTCTTGTATCAACCACACAGAGTGTACATTATCATGCTGTGAACACTCCTTTCCAAGGTAAGGTCTCCGGGGTACATGAAACTTTGAGATTTATAATCGTGTATGTACTTGATCACTATGGCCCATTTATCTTGTTACTTGATTGAGGACAAAGACCAAAAGAATTTAAATTTTGTTTCCAGTGTGTTTTCTGGAAAAACATGATTGGCAGTTTTAGCAAGGCTTGTCCTGAGGGAGAATGATATCTTTGTCTTCATTTTGAGTGTGTTTCTTCTCCCTTTCTGTGCCTCTTGTCTAGTCACCTCCAAAAGGAATTTGGAGGTATCTGCAGCCCTGTATCATCACTGTCCCTGAGTCCCATGACCCTGCTGAGGAGAGTCTCCCCTCTCTAATCCTCTATCCTTAGGGCCCTCTTTTTCACCTCCTGTTATTATTTTTCCAAGATTTATTGACATATCATTGATGTGGCTAATAACATACACTTCAAGTACATGTATTGTTTAAACCGCATCTACATTTTACTCTACTCAATCTAATTACCACATACATTGGCTCACAGAACTACAAATTTCTTTTTGCTATCTGAAGTGAGGACATCCATTTTACTCTCTTAGCAAAGTTCAAGTGTGCAACACAGTATTCACTGCAATCATCATGTTCTGCAGGAAGTCCTCAGTAGCTCTTGCTTTTGTATTCCTGCAGTGGTACGTGACTAACATCTATCTAGTACCACACTGCCTATGCATCTTTCTGCTTTCTGTGCCTGTGAATTTGACTCAATCCACATGTAACTGAGATGCTGCAGTATTTATCTTTCTGTGTTTCAATATAATGTCCTCCAGGTTCATCCACATGATCCCAGACCACAAAATATGGTTCTCCTTTAAGGTTGAATAGTGTTAAGGTAGTTCATGTATGTATATGTATCTGCGTAATTTCTGTGTATACATACATGCATATAGGTACTCACATATGTACTCCGTGTCTGCCTATTGATCACAATATCGTTCTCCCTCAGGACAAGCCTCTTTATCCATTTGTAGACACTTTAGTGTAGACACTTAGTAGCCTCCTTCTATTTCTTGACTATTATGAAAAGTGCTAAAATGAACATGGGAGTGCAGGTGTCTCTCCGTCATACTGATTCATGTACTCCCTTTGGATAAACACCCGATGGTGAGACTGGACCACATAGCGATTCTGTGCTCAGATACTAACAATCATGCACATAGTGATTCTATTCATGAAGGGCTAGGAATATAACTCGGTGGCACTGGCCTCCCTCACAACCACAAGGTCCTTAGTTTGACCCCTGATACTGGGAGAAAGAAAATTTTTATGAAGAGCCTGCATGGTGCTTCCCACCATGATGGCAGCAGTTTACATTCCCTTCCGTGATGTGCTAAGGGCTCCCTTGTCTCCACCTCCTCACTAACATGCGCCGTCTCTCACCTCTTGGTTGTTAACAGACACCCTAACTGGCATGAAATGACATCATCTCATTTTGGTTTGGATTTGCCGTTTCAGATTTCTGTTCTTGATAATCTGTGTGTTCACGTAATTAATGCCAGTTTTCACAAGAATGGATACTGACAGATTACATATGTTACCTGGTGAGTCCACATTTTATCTTTGGTGCCTTTAGGAAGATGCTAAAGTTGTGACTAACATGGTAACTTCCAGGCGAGGCCATAAACAAGAAGATCTTTTCCTCCCTCCAGAGGAAGGTGGCCCCCATTCTGTCCTGCACTTAATTTTAGTTATGCAGCAGTACCATTAAAATGTAATAGAGTTAAAATGCAAAGCTCACCATTGCAAAATTACAGTCTCTGAAGGGGAAACCCTCTAATAGAATTTTATCCTGAGGACTGTGGTTTGAAAAGTAAGATCTAATAAAGCTGTGGTTCTTCTACAGAATGGAGTATTACTCTGCCATAAAAAATAATAAGTTTGAATCATTTATACTTAAATGGACATACCTTGAGGATATCCTCATAAGTGAAATAAATAGGGCACAGATAGGTACATATCGCATCTTTTCTCTGGTATGAGAAAATAAAGATGTAAATGAATCCTAGAATTGTATGTTATATATTGTGAAATAGAAAATGCTCAAAGTAAAATAGGGTGAAGAGGGAAAAATAATGAGATTATAACAAAAAAGTAAGGAAACAAATTTTATGTGTATGGGGGGTGGTAGGGTGGGTAGGGCTATGGGAAAAAATGAGAATTAAGTTGTGTTTTATACTGGTACAAATCCCCATTATGGAGTGCAATCATAACGCGTATATGTAATGTACTAATAAAGATTTTAAAAAGAAAAAGAAAAGTAAGATTCAATACCAAGATGGTTGTATTTTACTCTTAGAGCCACTTGGAATGCACATATTCTATGAAAGTAAAAGAAAGTGTGGCACACTAGTGATTCTGAAGAAGGCTGGGTGGAGGGATTAATGTGTGTTAAATAATAAAAATAGCAAACAAATCAAAACAAGCAAAGAACTAAGCTCTGACCTCCGGCCAGGATGAGTGTAAGGAGGAGTGTGGACCCAGTTCTGTGCCCCAGTGCTGAGGTCTGGGCTCAGTCCGTGTGATCAGAGGCCTGGAGTCTTGGAGTCTCTCCAGCTCCATACCATGTTTCTCAAGCCAGCAGGCCCAGCTGCTACAAAAGGATGAAGGCGAGGGTCAGAGCACTTTGAACACAAGGCAATTTCCAGAGCTTATAGATGCAGGTGGGAAAAGAGAACTAAATCTTCCCTGGCTGGTTCACATTGGATGTCAGATATTGCTCACAGTGCCACATCTCTGGACATCCTTCTGTGACTGCCACTCAAGGACTACCCCATCCATTTCCCTCTGGCATCAGCCTGCATTTTCCTTAATTAAGTCCCCTTCATTTCTGTTAATTTGCTGATATTCCTCAACTTCTAACAGGGGTGTATTTAATACGCCATTGAATTTTAAAAGATCGAGTATAGCAACTCAGCTCACTATCAGTAGAGGGTCTTTTTTCTCCTGTCCATGTGGCTTGTGGCGGTGACCGTGGTTCCTGTCACTCACCTTTTTGAGGCTTTCATGTCATTTACTGCCACTTCTGAATGACAGAGCCAGCTGTCACCTGTCAGACATCTCTGAATGGTGGAGTGGGGATGAGAAAAAGGCAGACACAGACATAGAGTCAGGAGGGCACCGAGCAGTGCTCAGAGCTTAGAGCTCAGTACCAGTGCTGAGTGCGCCACAGCACGCATAACAAAGAGGATCTTTACATCTGCCTGTGCCTACTTCCTTTTACCACCCTTTTGTCTTAATTACTTTTGTTTTCAGTCAGTATTCAGCAAAAGGTAAACATCTGCTATAAACAGAACTTGCTCTTGATGTGTTATCATCACAAGGGAGGTTACAAGTCAGCTTTGCTTATCGCTGTCCACATCTGACAGAAATCAAACTGGGGTGTCTGATTTCCCCTGGGCCTGTGCTGCTTTTTTCACCAAAAGCAGACAAGTCACACTCTTCCGTGTCCTATGTCAGTGACCCCGGTTTCCTCTTCTGATTGCGAGCTCCATGTCTGCCTTCCTCACTCAACTTCTTGAAGACAGCGTAGTCCAGAAGAACACTGTCAGCAGTTATGTAGTCAGTGTGCATAAAGCAGTGCGATTGAGATTGAGGTGGGGTCAAAGCGCTGGGTTCTGTTGTCAGGGGGCG
The DNA here is from genome assembly GCA_004026965.1 of Petromus typicus. NCBI lineage: Eukaryota > Metazoa > Chordata > Mammalia > Rodentia > Petromuridae > Petromus > Petromus typicus. The sequence continues at coordinate 12,339 of PVIR01025436.1, read as the reverse complement.
CTGCGATCACTTACATCATGAGGCTTTCTTTGTGGAATCTGTCCCTTGACATCTAAACCAGTGGTTTTCAACTTGGAGTGGTTTTGCTCTTCTGCTGAAGGAGCTTTGCCCAGTGAGTGAGAAAGGATGGGTTGTCACCGTGTGAGCTGGGGGGTGGGGAGAACACCACTGCACTGTGCCAGCCCGGGACAGCCCACAGACCAGGGAATGCCTAGCACCATGTTAATCAAGTTAGGAAAGGTGCTCAGGGATGCACCTAAAGCTCTAAGAATAAAAACTGCAGTCACACAAGAGCAAGATTGGAGAAGTCATTTTCTTAAATCCAGATGGAGGACATTACTTGTCAACCCCTTTTTCTAGAAATCTGCCAGGAAGCTTATGAATAGAAGAGATAGTTATGGGCTCAGCACTTTATTCAGAATCCCCAGCCATTTGAAACTGATGAGGAAGTTGAAAAAGGAGGTCTGGAGATGGCTGCTGCCACTGATTGAATAATTTGTAGCTCCTTGAAAGCTTGACCTTAAAAGCTTCCAAGCAATAGAAGTGTGTCCACCTCACTGAGGCTTCTGTTAACCACTGTGAATGCAAATCCCTCCTCCTTCCAGAGGAAACTGCTCTGTGTGTCTTCCAGGCTGCTCTCAGGCAAACCCAATGACTTCCTGCCCAGCTCTTTGGCCCAGCTGTAGGGAAACTGGGCTCAGTGTGGATGTTGGGGACTTCCAGCTTCTCAGGGAGTTTCTCATTGTCAGACCCCGCAAGCGTGCATCCATGCAGCCTGCGCACATGTGTGTGTGCGCATGTGTGTGTGTGCGTGTGTGCGCGCACGGAGTAGACAAGCATCCAGAATGCAGAACGGGAGCGCAGCACCCCTCACCTCTGGACGGTGTGCGCTTCGGCAAAGACAGCCTAAAGCATCACACAGCTGTTTGCTTGACATGTCCCTCCAATGCTCACAAGCTCTTAGTGGGAAAAACTTCTAATTATACTTCGAGATGAGGCATTTCTCCTGATTCACCAGGTACAGGGTTGCTGATGTAAACTCTTGGCGGTGAGTTATTTAATTAGAGGGTCTACAAAGCAACTTCAGTCATTGTCATAGATCAAGTGCAACGTGATACATGGCGTGGAAAGCAAACAGGAGAAAATAACAGTGCAGCCTAGGTAGGGGTCTCCTCAGCTGTGGTGTGTCTGGTCCAGGTTGGGTCCAGGGGAGCAGTGGCCTGAGGGAGATTGGCGTCCAGGACGACCGTTGGGATTGATTCCTGTGGGAAGGAAGAACGCAGTGTTGAGCGTGGTGGAGGCTGAGCTGTGATGCAGTCTCTGTGAGCGCTCCCTGACCCCTCGGGCCAGGTGGCCCTGTGAGGCTGCTGCAGGCTAGAGGAAGGGAATGAGGTGATCTCTTCCAGGGCGCTGCTACTTTGGGACAGACATGACCTTGAAGAGGGCTCCGCCTCAGTGACGTGGGCTTCTGATTTAGTCCCTTGTCTGCAGCCAGCAGACAAGGGACTAAATCCATCCTTTATTTCCTGAAGATGCACCTCAGGGAATCGATCACAGTGTGGGTGGAACTGAGCTTCACACTGTGTGTGTGTGTGTGTGTGTGTGTGTGTGTGTGTGTGTGTGTGTGTGTGTGTGTGTGTGTACTTGTTTCAGCTATGTGGAATAAATAATCAGGACTTACGGAAATTTCACAGCTTGGAAGGAAGGGGCCACAAAATCACCATGATAAATATCTATAAAACTCAATTCAGCTGCTTATGTAACCATTGGGATAAATGGTGTGGAGAGAATTGAGCGAAAGTGGCGATATGGTGGCTCAGACATGTGTTGCTCTTGATTTAGACTGTTCACCAGTGTAGTTAGTACTGCTGCTGCCTTGGCTCTGTACCAAGTGAGAGGCGGGTTTGAAGGTCATCCTCGGTGAGACTAGCGTTGTGACCACCAGGGGGCAGTGCACACAAGCTGCATGTGATGGTGTCCTAGGAACAGGAGACAACAGAATAGAACAGAACAGGTCCTGCAGTCAGATCCTCAGAACAGCATGACAGTACCTCCCTAGGGACTAGTTAGAAATGTGGGTTATGCCTCCACCAGACAGTAAGCCACTTGAGGGGTGTTTCTGGATTCCCATTCGGTACTTCTGTATTTTAAGGAAGATTCAAGCCTTTTGATGCTTTTTCAAGTTGAAAATTAGTGGGAGAATTTAGAGTCTGATGTGGGCCACATGTTTGTTACTATTTTATTTTGAGTTTGTTTGCATTTTCTTTTTCTTTCCCATTGTGCAGTTGTTTTAACTGTAGTCAGGAAGGACAGGTTTCCTGGCAAATCAAAAAGGAGTTCTAGGATAAAATGGAGAATTCAGGTTTCCAGTTCTCTGCAGGACTGTGACCCTCCCAACCTTGCAGCTTTTCAGAATTTCTCCCTTCTTTTTAAAAAAAAAAATTGAAATCTTTATTGGTACATTACATATACACAAAATGATTGCACTCAACAATGAGAATTTGTATCAGTATATGACACAGCTTAATTCTCATTTTTTCCCATACACCTACCCACCCTACCACCCCAAACCTCTAATACATACCTTTCTTTTTTGTTATAATCTCATTATTTTTCCCCTTCACCCCATTTTGCTTTGAGTATTTTCTATTTCACAATATATAACATACATTCTAGAACTCATTTACATCTTCATTTTCTCATACCAGAGAAAAGATACAATATTTAGACATCTGTGACCTCTTTATTACACTTATGAGGATGTCCTTGAGGTATGTCCATTTAAGTATAAATGATGCAAACATATCATTTTTTATGGCAGAGTAATAATACTCCATTCTGTACAAGAACCACAACTTTTTATCCAGTCTCAAGTTGATGGACATTTTGGTTGTTTCCAAGATTTAGCAGTCACAAACTGGGCTGCTATAAACATGGGTGCATATATGTCACTGTGATATGAATCTTTTAATTCTTGTGCATATATACCTAGCAGAGGAATAGCAGGGTCAAATAGCACCTCTGATTGTAGTTTTTTGAGGAATCTCCAAACTGATCTCCACAGGGATTGTACAAGTCTGTGTTCCCATCAGCAATGGAGAAGCATTTCTTCTCCGCAGCCTCGCCAACATTTGTTGCTGGCTACTCCCTTCTTGTTTGTGTTGACTTTGAGAGTCAGTTGTGTGGCCTCAGTAGCCACATTTCCTATGTGAGCTCTCTCAGTGAATGGCATGAGATGCAGTCATTCTGTCTCTGGCTCTGTTTTTGTGTCTCGGTCTCTCTGCCTATCTCTGTCTGTCTGTCTCTGCCTGCCTCTCCCTCTTCCTTTCTCTTTTCCTCTGTGCTCCCATTAATGTTCTTTAAACCATTTTGAGATATATCAAATAACTGTATGACTTTAAGCAAGACCTCAGAACTTCATATGTCCCCATTCATATATACAGTGGAGGAAACCAATACTGATTTTCCTGCTTTTATGGCTTTTTTTGAAAGATTAGTTAAATTCATACATGTGATGTTATTTATAAATTGCAAAGTACTATGAAATCATGAGAATAGTAATAGCATAATACTTAGGTAGACTTATTTAGCTTCAGGTAAGCACAATTTGTAGCTGATTAATTCATCTGTAATTTGTATTAAGCTACCTTACTAAAATAATTGTTTTCCTGTGTTTTCTTATATTTTCTTATATTCAGTGTATGTGTGTATCTGTGTGTGTGTGTGTGTGTGAGAGAGAGAGAGAGAGAGAGAAAGAGAAAGAGAGAGAGAGAGACTATAGCATATTGCCAAAACCCAGACATTTTTATCAAACAAATGTTCTTTACTCTGGTGGTGAGAACAGGAGCTAAAATTTTAACAAGAGTTTAAGCCCCTACTTTTTGCTTGGCACAATGTTAGTTTCTTTTGGGGCATTCCCAGAACACCAAGCAAGGAAAACAAGGTTGCACAAATAAAGGGCTGAAAAATAATCTCACCATATATTTCAGAATTACATAGGAGTTAGTGAAACCAGCCGCAGAAACCCACCTCGGTACTGGCCAAGCCCAGCACAGCAGTGCACAGAGGTCAGCATTACCTGGTCACAGTGCTGAGGAAGGGTTAGCTCCAGCCATCGGCTGAACGAAGGTACTGGCCTCCGCTGGTGGCCACTTCCTTTGAGTGGAATGCAGTGGGGTGAATACAATGTGACTGCAAGGAGCCATGGAGACATTGGGCCACTCTGCTTTCTCTGTTTTTTGGTGAAAAGAAACTGCCATGTTGTGACATGACTCTTGGAGCAGAGAACTGAAGCTTTTGGTCAAAAACCAGTCTAGTCATAAAATGAAAGCAATGTCAGTCCGATTTTGGTACCAGCTATTAGCCAGAAGCACCCACATAATCTATTCCTGGATTTCTGATGCAGAAATCGTGTGTGATTTTAAGCTGTTAGCTTTTGGTAAAATTGGTTACAGAGCGGTAGATAACTAAAACAGTCAATTTTGTTACCAGAAGATTGCTGGTAAAGTCTTCCCTTTCAGCTGAGCACTAGACACCTCGAGTGGCAGCGTGTTAGAAGTGCAGAGATGGACACTGGCTTGTGTCCATTCCAAAGGCCCTGACATGCAAAATACAACTTTTGAAAGATCTAAGTTTTCACCACTACCTTTTAACTTAGGCTTCAATGAAGATAGCAATTCTGTGAGTCAGGAAGTCCAGGTTTCCTGGTGCTCGTTCACCAGGTGTGCCCAGCTGTGAGCACCAGAGTCCAGCTGCCCAGGTGGCTTCTGTCCTCCATTCTGCCCTATGCATGTCAGAAGCGCTTTGGTACAAAATCTGTATCACATGCCTCTATTGTTTTGTTTAGCTCATCATATGGTGAAACAACACCAAGACCGGAAAGAGAGCTGGGTGTGGTAGTGTGTACTTATAATCTCAGCTCTCTGAGCATGGGGAATGTAAGTTTGAGACCAGGCTGGGCCAATTAATGACTTAGCGATATTCTATATTAAAATGAAAAAGGACTTTTTATGTTTCTGTAGCTCAGTGCAAAAGTCTGTGTTCCACCCTGAGGACCACACAAAAAGAGAGTTGTAGTCTATCTCTAGATCCTAGAGATCCCTCAGGTCACCTAGTGGGGCTTTGAGAAGGTGACTAGACCATCAGGGTACATGACAGTGCTGCAATTAGTCCACTGATGAGTTCAGATCCAAATGTGATGTTGGGGAGTGAAGCCCAGCACAGGCGAGGGCATTTGGGACGTGACTCCCCTGTCTTGCTCTGATCCCTCTGTCTGCCTCCAGCTGTCAGGCCTCTCTGCCATGCCACCCTTTCACTCAGGGAGTGAAACCTCCAGTCAGAGTCACTAAGACATATTCATGTCAGGTAAGGACTGTAATCAAACAGTAATGGAAACTGTAATATCACACCCTTGTAGGACTGCCACTTTGATATCTGAACAGAAATCAAGTAGTTTTCATTTTTATTTTACTTAAAACACAATGCATATCTACATATATTCACAATAATAATGGTTATTACAGACTTTTTTTCTACCAACCTCTAGGTCTCATGTTTGTTTTCTCAGAGTTAGTGTTCTGTGCACACAAGTGTACATAGTGACAGAGGAAGAGACCAGTAGCAATCTGGAATAATTGTATATGTGTGCATATTTGTACACATACATAATTGTTGATAATATATTCTGGAAAATCCTTACATTAATACAGTGCTGCATATTTAAGTGTTGTCTTAAACTAGATCCAATTACTCAGGAAATAAATGAATTTTGAAGTCTTTAGAGGTAGGCAGTCCATCTTATATATTACAATAGTTATTAAAGTTTCTAATATGCAGCATGAGTCTAATAAAACATTGAAAACATTTCTATTTTACATGGTGTAAAATAATTCTAAGGCAGAATTAAAAACTTACTCAAGTTATTTTCTTCATTCTTAGTAGATACAGAAGCAGGAGCTGCTGGGATCCCAGTGTAGCTTCTTCTCTTATAAAAACAGACCAGGGAAATGGGTTGGCACAGAGAATGCCCACATTGCAGACAAGGCAGAAATCTCCCTTTCTTTCCTGCTTTTCCTCACTGTTTTGACAACTACTATCATTTTACCCCTAGCAGGTCAAGACCAGATCCAGGGCTCTGGGATAGACAGCGGGGGCCATGTGCTTGGAGCTTTTGGTTTGGGGCTTCTGGGGGCCCAGGGTGCATTTCATTTCTGAGGTGTCATCTGCAGATGGTATATGGAGAAAAACTTTGACTTTTTAGTGTTTCTTCAACAAATAAAAGATATTTCAGAAAACCTCGCACCACTACTTGCTCAGTCATTCATCCACAGCAGGCAGAAGCTGTCAGAACTTGTCACTTGTATTTAAGCAAGGCGTGACATGGAACAACTTTGTTCTGATCTTGCTTATATTTGGTTTGACAGTTTCTGAGTGTCTTGTGGGTCCATTGTACATGCTCAGATAGATAATTTATCACCAAACATTTCTCTTTTGGCAAAGCTGATGAATTCTCACCTGCTTTTAGCCCAGTTTCTGCAGAGCAAACGAGCGTATATTAAAAATATCACACTTTTCCATTTTCTGGGTATAGTGAGAAAAAGCTTATTATAAAAATAAGCACAATTTACTGTTAAGATGGAAAAAGTCAATAGAAAGTAGCACACAGAGATCTAGAACTCACAGAAAATTTAATCCTGAAATTTTGATTATCTCTTTGAAACTTATATTTTCAAGTAAATAAATTGCACTCCGTTTTTTCTTTAGAATTCACCCCAAAATGCAATCTTAAATGCTATGTAAAAATAATACATAAACTTACCCTTTGTCCCATATGTAAAATCACTAAATCATTTTTGATTAGTGATAATGAAAATGCTGCCATAATCCTGTATTAGAATTTCTCATTTATTGAATACATACGTAGTGCAAACATTCTATTGCTCTGTATACATTATTTAGAATAATCAGGGCATGTGTCATATAAGCTGCTATTCTCTTCCTTTATCAGAGCTAGAGAATGAGTCCCAGAATACTCAAGCAGCTCAGACAAGGTTATTTTAAAGAAAGTTCATCTCAGACAGTCATTTTCTACAGACAGTTAGGCAACTTTACATCTATTTTTGAAGTCACTGATGCCTTAAGTTATGCTTCATTATGGCCTAGAGCTCTGACCAACCTCTTGATACAAATGGACTTCGGCTGGCAGGCTTTTCAGGAAAGTCTCAGTGACAACACTCTTGAACATGCAGAACTGACACACACCTGAGATGAGGCCCAGGTGTGGCGACACGCTGTTTTGTAGAGTCTGCTGGCCAAGTGTGTCCCTGGATTTTTCAGAGACATTAATTTTATTAGGTCACCTCAGTGCCAAAAATTTAGTAGGAAAATGTCATTTTCTCTCAAAAAGTAACCGTGAAAATCCCTTATTTTCTATTTTGTCTGGTAGTTACTTAGAGCCATGTAATGAGTTCTGGCCAGTGTATCTGGAAAGAAGTGACTCGTGTCATGTATAGACCAAAGCAGGAGTAATAAAGGCCATTACTGAATAAACTGATAGATTTGTAATAAAACTTGAGATTTAGTTGATAAATTGTTCCAATGTAACTTCTTTGTCCTCATAGTTAAATTCTATAAGATGTCAGCACCAGGGGAAACCAAGTCAAAAATAAACTCAGCCCTGTGTGCAAGTTAGGGCAATTTTCTGTAAGCCTGAAGTTGCTGAAAATTAGAAACAAAGCAAGTATTGTGTTTAGTGCATCTCTCACTTTCCCGGTTTTTAGTCTGGTAAAACTACAAGAGGGAGAAAGATCATGCTTACCAAGTAAGGTTGATTACTTTTTTTATTCTGGGCATCACAACAGAAGAACACTTGTCAATGTCTAGAGAATCCTCCTGTTTCATAACTAAGGAGTAACTCAGATGAATGATTCTCTAAATACCTGTCCATGTGTCAGACAACTCCCATAGCAAAGACTTAACTCAACAGGTAGATTGAGAGAAGGCTGAGAAGCCTTGCTCTGATGCATCAGATGTGAAACAGGGCATCTGGCACCCTATGACAAGTAAACTCAACATGGAGGGCGGATTAAGAACAGCAGAGAGAATTGTGGGACAGAGTCTGACTGCTGGAAGAAACAGCCAACGGACTAAATCAACCAGGCCTGGTATCTGCCCCACTTGCAGCCATAGATTTTATAGCTATCCATTTCTTTTTTCTTTAAACATGAGTTGGATCCAGAGTTTTGGTATTTATGGAAGAAGTCATCTTAATGAGATTAAAAGTCGTATCCCATAAATTAAGAATCTGTGTATCAGGGTAACTGTTACTGATCTCAGGTTGTGATTCTTAAAATTTGGGACAGAGTGCTGAAAATGAACACTGTGCTTGTTTTAATGTATGACTTTTCCACATAACTATCATACTTAAATTTTATTTCACATTTAAACGGAGTGCCCCTAATAGTATTAGAATCATAGCAGTAATTAGTAGGAGTTGCATGGGCAGTAGCAGTTTGAGTTCTAGGAACTTTGCCAACCACAAAATAAAAATTATTTTTAAAAATGCTAGCACCAATCATATCATGTCTGATACCACTGAAAGAGTACTATATAGCTCATTACCTTCTTATGGTAAGGAAACACTCTTGGTGGGTCGCCCTACCTATGCCTCTAAGAGATGCCACCCTCCCCCCCCCCCATTTGACTGGCAGCACTGCTTTCTCACTTTACAGCTCATACAATGTTCTGGTTTCCTGCTTTCTGGGACTTCCCGATTTCTGTAGAATACATCCTCCTTTTTCATCTTTGTTCGATGAGGAAGGTTATGTAGATAAAATGTAAGGTTCCCTTCACAACTGAATTCTATGAAGTTAATATTATATTAACCTATGATTACTTTTTTCTCTCTAGAAGTGTATATGTGAGTGCCAGATGGGTGGTCACATCTTCTCTATATAAAGAGATGACATTACTACTATAAATTAAGAGAATGATAATTGCTCATAGTTTCTGATTTGGGTTGACCAAATAACAGCCTAGTGACACATACTCTGTCATGTAACAATGTATCCAAGAAAGCTGGAGAATAGACAAGGCATTTCCACTCAACCTGAAACACACTGAAATAAAACAGGTCGTTGGGAAGCCGGCCTCCTGTTGAGGGTTGTGTCTTGCTCTGTAGCTCTCTAATACAGCTTTCATGAGTCCTTGCCAACTTTCTGTGACCTAGGAAAAAAGACTTAGATGGGGAGAGGACCTTGGACATTCATAGCTATAGATCACACGCATGTAAATGCAATTTCCTGTGACCCTCTGATTCTTATTTTAAAGATTTTTAACCCATACCTAGTTAGCAGAGTACCACGACACTCCTCAGGTGCATCGTGAAATGTCAAATGCCAACAATTTGTTGTTCCATTATCGCTAAGAGGTTCAGCTCGATTTTATGTTGACTGATGAGAGCTAACATGCTGTGTGATTTCTCTCCTATACAACAGGGATAATGTCATCTCTTTGAAGTTTTGTTAAGAGAAAATAAGAATCAAGATATGTCATTTATGGGTACAAATTCCCAATGACGAATGTGATCATAATGTATTCCTAAAATTTATGAACAAATTCAACTTATTTTTTAAAAAAGCAACATATAGATTCAAAAGAAACCAAAAGTCAAAGTCACATTTCTTACTGCAAAAAGTCAGAGGTTAAAATCCCTGGATTCCTGGTGATGTTCATAAAATAAATTATACATAAATCAAAGAGGAACATTGAATGTATAGAAAAAAAGATTAGACTGAGAACAAGAACCAGACCTTTCCAGATCTTAGCAGAGAATATTTTTATTGCTACTCAGTATGATAGAATGAAAGGTAAATTTCCAAACTACATGTCCTCATTCCCTATCGATGAAAACTTTAACATGGAACTGGTTTAAACTGCAGTGATTGATTTTTACTTTCATTCAATGAAAATTATGTACTCATGCTTCTGTTTTCTGTTGCTTAAGAATCTAAATGAAATTCTTTTAAAAAGGAAATCACTGGAATTAACTAAAGGAAAAAAATGACAAAATCGGATACCACATAGCTATAAAATTAAATTTTTATGCTTCTTGCCTAATGTGCATGAGAAAATTATTATAAGCAGCTAAAATATTCAGTGTTTTTTAACCATTATCTGGGTGGAAGTAATTTACTAATGGTAGAAAATGAGTTGTAGTTGAATTATGAAGAAATTTGCAACAATCCATTGTAAAAAGTGAGGAATGCATTCTGTTATCTAAAAGAAACAACTAGGTGATCTTACAGTTCCCTAATGGACCACTCTCATTTTATGATTATAATGACAGGTGATATACTTTATATTGACCGAGTCTAAGAAGCTAAGAATAGTCAGATCAAAAGAAGGACTATCACAACAAATATAATATTCTTATATTTATTTATCTAATGTTGTTACTATAACCTGGCTTATTTGGAAGAGATGCAATTATCCATAGATGGATAAATTAAAAACCAATAACATTAACTGTAACACAGCCAGTCAAAATGTAATTTGCTTTCCAGAACTCTGCTTTGAAATTGCTTTTCTCTATAGAATTACATTTAATCACTCAATCGGAAGACGTAGAACATCTGATGTCACATTACTTGAGTTTTTACGAATGCAGTTTTCTTCTAGAAATTTAACCTTTAATATTACATTTCCACAACTAAGATATAATTCCATGAAAACATGGTTTATGCATTATGCATGCAAAATCAAGCAATGCTCATGCCATATCTTGCTAGAAGTTTCAGTTTTCTTCAAGTGGTTTTTATAGAGGTAAATCTCAATGAAGCACTACTAGCTACTTCCACTTGGCTGACTAAAATTGATAGATGAGAGCAGCATGCCTTCTAAGGATGTGGAGGAACTTAGACTGCCATATACTATTGGAGAGATTAATCCAGCTCTACGTATCTGGGGAAGGTCCCGGTGACTTCATTTAAATTTAGGTATACAACCACCCCATAACCCAGAAATTTGTTTGCTAGTTACACAAGGTTCCTCAAGCTCTATGCCCCTACATGACTTGAAGACAGTATTCTTAGCAACTGTACTTGTGATAGCCTTAAAAGAAAAACATATAATTATCCACAGAAAAATGGGTAAACAAACTTAATTATTTGTGCAATAGTCTACAACTAAGAAATACAAAGGAAAAACTACTGATACATGAAATAATGCAGATGAATCTTAAAAACATTGCTCCTTCCCACCCTACTACCCCCCATATACATAAAATTTGTTTCCTTACTTTTTTGTTACAATCTCAACATTTTCCCCTTTCACCCTATTTTACATTGAGCATTTTCTATTTCACAATATATAACATACAATGCTAGGACTCATTTATGAAAGAACTCTTCGAGAAAAGAATATGTATGATTTGTTTCCATCTACGACTTTCAAAATCAGCTGAACTCAGCTCTCATCAGAAAAACTGGAAGAGTGGTAGCCTCTGCATGTGATGAAGAGAAGTTCTTGGGAAGGAACAGGAGGAGAGTCTGAGGGAGATGATCATGTTATGTTTTATAATTGATTTACTGTACAGAGATATATGCAGTTATCAACACTCATATACTGGTATATTTAAGATTTGGGTGCTTCACTGCCAAGGATGGTGGCACACACCTGTAATTTCAGCACTCGGGAGGCTGAGACAGGAGGATTGCCATGAGTTCAAGGACAACCTGGGCTACATACTGAGTCCAAGACCAGCCCGAGGTACATAGTGAGATTGTGGATTTTTTTAAAAAAGGAAGAAAGAAATAGAAAAAAAATATGAATTTTATTATATATAGATTTTACTTCTTAAAATAGGACTGAGTCAAGAGTATTGTATGAATAGATAGTAAGTATATTTAAAATTTTTTTTTTGAGACAGGGTCTCATTTTGTAGTTCAGGCTGGCCCTGAGCTCACTATGTAGCCCAGGCTAGCCTTGAACTCATGGCACTCCTGCCTCTGCCTCCCATAGCATGAGCCACCATGCCCAGCATTGTGCTGTGTGGTACTGGGAATTGAACTCAGAACCTTGTGCTTGCTGGGAAAACACCAGAACCACTGAGCTAAATCCTCAGCCCAGTAGTAGGTATATTTAAAATACATGTAGTAAACATAAATTATATTCATGTATTCTGAGTTAACAAGGGAAAACTATAATATATAATTTTCAACATAGAATTAAATAGAATATTACTAAATACAGAAGAACCTTCATCTGTGAATGCTTCTGTTTGCAACTAATTCAGTTCTCAAACAGAAGCATTTGATAGGATTTGTTTCCATTCAAACACTC